>BMAW01112278.1:36383-51863 GCA_019974015.1 Nephila pilipes
CGCAAGAAATCTTTTTTGTTGCGAGTAAATAGCGATAAACAGCTTTCTGAATCATCGACTCGTTGCTGTTTTTGTTCCATCGAAAGCAATCGCGGCACCCACTTGGAAAAAACCTTTTTCACTTCACTTCAAAAAACCTTTTTCAGTAAATACACTTCCATATGATATCTGTGTCATCTCAGCAATCTCACGGAGCTTCACTTTACGATCTTTCATTATAATTTTTGTCACTTCACTCACATTTTCCGGTGTAACGGCTTCCACAGGTCTACCCGAGCGTTCCGCGTCATTTGTGTCGGTACGACCACGTTTAAACTCGGCAAACCACCGACAAATCGTTGCTTTTGATGGACAAGAGTCCGGGTAACATTTTTCAATCCATTGTTTCGCTTGCACGGTGTTTTTACCCATTAAAAAACAATGTTTTATCAGAACACGAAACTCGGTTTTTTCCATTTTTTAAACAAACTACAAAACGACTTTACTCCAACCTCGATAACTCAGCTGTTTCTGGTCCGATCGACTTAAAATTTTGACACGTTTCAAGCAAAGGTTAGTACTCTAGAAAGACCTGGTTACCGGTTTACTACGAGCGCCATCTCTGGGTTAGTCTCGGAACTTATTGATTGATGTGTTAGAAAGGTAAGTGCCAGCTCAGGTGTCGTTTTCACCACTTGATCGAGGTTCAAAATCACGAGGACCATCGCCAATATCCCTTGTGTCTCTTCTCAGTGCGACGTTCATAAGCAATTAATCAATGCATCTTTCCTGCAGGATTAAGCCTGGATCATTCTAATTTTATCCGAAATAGTCTTAGTATAGAAACAATGTACCTTATGGGCACATAAAGTAAGTTTTCTATAACGCTGGAAGCTAGACCTGAAGAGCTTTTCAGAAACTTGATAATTTCGAATGATATTAATAAATGTTTGTAATATTTCTAAGGTAAACTATTTTAATAGGTACTTGGATGATTTAGAATCAATGTCTAACACAAAAACGATGAATTCATACAGTCAGCGAACTTATTTATGATTATTGATTGCTTGTTTGGTTTTGTTAACGTCGCACTATTAGCAACACGAGGGCCGGTGGCTACGGAACTCGTAAATCTGAACCTTTTTTTTTTTGTGGGGGGGGGGGGTCTCTAGTGGCATCAAGACTCGAACCCTCGACTCAAGAAAAACCGCCGGCCGCGAATCCACGACCATCACCACTAGGCTGCCACGGCCACTATTTCTGTTTAAGAAAATCGGTCAAGTAATATTTCTAAATTTCAAACCTCTCGGAACAAAGAGCTTATAAGGATTTATTATCATTTTGATTGTCCAATCAGAAAATACTAAAATGGAAAGTATGAATGGTTCTTGATAATGGTCCAGAGTAGGTTATTTGGGGAAATAGAACCACAGGACACATAGTACTTTTTTAATGTATTAATTGTGACCAAGGGGAAAGGGTATTTGGCTTTCAAAAGTAGCAATTTTCGGTAAATAATTCTTGCTTATGTCAAGTTTTAAATATTTAAGGCCTCAGTTATAACATTTAAACATCTTCGATCTTTAGAAATTCGAATCCAATGTCTATAGCTTTAAAATCACTAGGAATTTGACTGTTCGTATACTTTTAATGTGATAATGGTATATTAAATCAATCATTTGGATAAAGTTTTACTTAATTTAATTAAATTATAGTCAGACTCATGCCTATTTAAATATATTAGAAATAACGCAATCTCAAAAAACATTCACAATAATTTTTGGCATGCTTTTCTAATAATGAATTTATATTATAAGTCTTGCACAATGATCTCTGCGCATAAGCTAAAATCCTCTACGACTATATAAGCTCCACACCAAGTCTTGAATTGATACGAGTATCTCTTTCGAGTGCCTTTTAATCTAAAACAGCCGGTGAACTTTTCATTCTTGATTTTAAACATGCACTGCAAGGTTATTTTTGTGTGCGTCGTCGTATGCTTGATGAAATTTGCTGAGAGCAAGACTGATTATTCCAAACATGTACCGGCTTTAATGACAAGCAGATCTTATAAGGAAGAAAAACATCACATAGAATATCATATGAGTGATATTACAGGAAAGAATATCAACCAGATGGCCGAAGAAGAAATGCAGTTCATGTACTTCAAGATGCACGACAACGACAACAACGACAAACTTGATGGTTTGGAACTAGTGAAGTCTCTCCTGCACTGGCACATCGAAGAGCATAACTCTATGGAATCGGGCTCTCCAGAAGCAGGTACCACAAAAATCTTTGGACACGAGGAACTTTCTATGTTGATTGATCCAATTCTATCATCAGATGATACTAACTTCGATGGGTTCATTGATTACGGGGAGTTTGTCGCAGCACAAAAATCCAGAGGACTTTAAGTCATTCTAGATCTAGTATTGGTGACTATGAATCTCTTTATTCGCTATTTTAATGTGACAAGGAGCTCTTGCTAAGCAATCTCCATTAAAACTGATTATGTGATTTTATTTATTGTATTGACGTAATTACAGCTAAGTACTACTTTTATGTAACGCATGAATGTACCCTAAATCGAATAAATGTCTTTTTGTATTTTAAAATTTGTCTAGAATGACTCTGTATCTAATACGTTTAGAGTATTTTGTTCAACATGCGTTTCAGATGTCCTGGGATTCAAATTCCAATAAGTATTGGGACCCGTGTGGTGACCGGGGATGACAGAATAGTCTCACTGTAGCTCATGCATGTCGTAAGAGGCGACTAAAATGGGTACCCAGCGTCTGGGGGTATAGCCGGGCACCCTGCCCCTGGGGACCTCAGGGACTTGCCTTCTTCAGGTAAGTACGGGCATCATGACCCCGAGGCACCTTAGTGATCTTTTTCTTTCCCATGGGGTTTACTGTCTTTGGTAAACACGGGTGACGCACTCCCGGGATACCCTAGCAATCCTTCTCTATTTTCGACCCTCTTTCTTGTCAACCATTTTTACCTTTTTTCAACTTCACGTCTAGACCACAGTTTAATCTTGTTTGGCGCAGCATAGCCATATCTGGCTCTTGCGCCAATAAACTTTACATTCACTCACTCACCCAATAAGTATTGGATCCTTAAACTCTATGCAAATATGAACTTTATCGTTAGCCAAGTATTTCTGACTAAATGTTTCTAGCGTTTGAAAGAGATCTTTTAGTTATTGAATCAAAGTTCCTTTTCTCAATAAAATTTCATGAGGTTTGGAATTTAATCCGTAATGGTGAGGTGAAACCTTGAAATCTGAATATTTATTGCAGTGTCTTTCCTGGGGAAGCTTGCTTTGAATAAGCTTTTTAATCTTTCAATCATCATAATTTAATCTACGAGAGAATAATAAAATATTTGAACTTCAATTTTTCAAGCAAAACTTGAATTGTAAGGAAACCTTAGAAAGGTCTAGTTCTGAATCAAAGTACGCCCCTTGAGCTTAGTGACCCCAAGTGCCTCCACTAAGGTTTATCGTCTCTGGTAAACACTCGTGATTTGTCCAAGGATGTGCTGGCAATCCTTCTATTTTCAATTGCCTAATTGCAATTTTTCCCACGTCTAAATCAAATGCACTTAATGTTGCACAGCATATGCAGGTTTAATTCTTGCGCCATAACCCCTAATTTTTCACACATAAAAATAAAAAAATAAAAAAAAAAAAAAAAAAGTGCAACAGATTGAAGTGTTGTATTCGAACAATCTCGGATACTACTGGCAACAACTTGGATTTAAGAAATTCTCATTTTAGCTATAGTGTCCGAAGGAGCATTTTCCCTTCAAAATCTTAACTGCAATGGCCCTTCTGATATTACAATACTCAAACTCTGACTAGTCCATAAGTATTTACATGGTCTATGACCATTCAGGTCCATCTAATTGTTTTCAGACAAGATCACGATTACCAATTCTAGATTATTCCGTGCTTGATGCTTTTCAAACTAATCCTGAATTTTATCCTCGGTTTAACTTAATACGCAAAAATGTTCAGATTAGTAATTCAAGTCTTAACGTATTGAGAGCCTATTTTCGATTATACATTAAAGAGTAAGGATATTGTTTTAATATCTAATAGGAAATAAATTGCTTCATATTGGGTCTTTTTCAGCACTCTTTGGTTGCATTCAAATTTTTGAACTTTGTCCTCGCGGCGTTTCTTCCTCTCCATTTTTTTTTTCCTTTAAAGGCACTGAGCCGGGGCTAATGCACGTTAAATCTGTTTTGGCTCCAAGTCCTCCTGTTGGCGTGTTATGGAAGTAACGTGACGGGGGTGCCAGCTCGGGTTTCGTCACTTGACTGAGGATCAAAATTACGAGGTTCGTCGCCAATAGCACTAGTGTGACGTTAATAAAATCGATCAGACATTAAACTGGTGAAAGATATATTCACGGCTCCAGTTTGTGTAATTCGGATATATTCAATTCGCATTTCAAACGTTTTACCTTGGCATTATTTTAAAATGTGTTTAATTGGATAATTTAAACTTTCGTTCAACCTGCACCTTACTTGAGACCAATTTCTTGGATTTCCCTCTTGATGAATAAGTCAAGTACTCAAGCTTCAAGACAATCGAACAAACATCGCACAATGATTTTGCTAGTTTTTTTTAATGTCCAAAAGTTTTGCGACTCGAGATCCGCTAATTTTAGTTAGTCTCTAATTCCTTCTCGAAGTAATTCCTTATGCAAAAATGATTAGTGGTTGTTCCAATCTCGCCGCGGTAGCCTAGTGGTCAAGGTCGTGGACTCGCGGTTTTCGTTCTGTCGCGGGTTCGATCCTTGATCGCCAAAGACCCGCCGTGTAGCCGGGGCTGATGCACGTTAAATCTGTTTGGGGCCCAAAGTCCTCCTGTTTGTGTGGTGTGGATGTTAGGAGAGGGGAGGGGTGCCAGTTCAGGTGTCGTCCTCGTCACTTGACCTTGGTTCAAAATTACGAGGTCCGTCACTAATAGACCTCGAGTTGCTTCTAGTGCGACGTTAATAAAAACTAAGAATCCAATCTCTTAGCATACTTTTTAAATAAGAGTAATTGTATCTTGCATTCACTATTTTAACAGAAATGTTCAAAACTTTTCTTAATCCTTTTGGCGTAGATTTTGATACAGATACTCTGTAAATGTTAGAGTACGTGATGTATTTGGAGTAACTGCAAGCATTTGAATCTCAAAACGGCTAATTTTACCGCACCTTCTTGCGCCATTAAAAACTACTCTCACTCACTCACTTACCGCACCTTCTGTACATATCCCAACACATCCAGTTCTTTTGGATTTTAATTAAAATTTGAATATTTCTTTAATTTCTCGAATAGTTGGATTGTCAAATAACATCTTCATGGCATTAGCTGTTCCATGTGTAAAGTATAAAAATGAGTTGCTGAAATATTCTATTTCAATAGATTCGTCCAATTTCAGTGAAACGAAAGCACCCTCGGGTTACCCTAGCGATCCTTCTGTTTTCGACCCCCTTTGTCAACCAATTTGTCTTCCCCCCCCCCTGTTTTCTTTCACACATATAGACCAGTTATATCTTGTTTGGCGCAGACTAGCCATATCTGGCTCTTGTGCCAATAAAACTCACTTTAACTCACTCAAATTCGTCCAATTGTAGCGAGATAAATTTCTTTTCGGGGATCAGTTGTCCCGCGGTGGCTTGATGGTCATGGTAGGTGTAATTTTTCATTGAGGCGAAGGCCCGAGCCCTGATGCCACTAAAGACATGCCGTGTAGCAGGGCTGATGCATATATAATCCTGTCTATATCCCAAGTATTTCTACAGGCATGAATTGGTGTACAAGTTTGTGGCCACGATAGCCTAGTGAATATGGCAACGCACTCCCGGCCGGTGGTTTTCGTCGAGTCGTGGGTTCGAGCCTAAAGACCCGCTGTGTAGCCGGGGCCGATACACGTTAAATCTGTCAAGGCTGAAAGTCCTCCTGTTAGCGTGGTGAGGAAATTTTGAAAAGTACGAGCTCAGGTGTCGTCCTCGTCATTTGACCGAGGATCAAAATTTTGAGGTCTGTTGCCAATAGCCTGTCTTGCTCCTAGTGCGACCTTAATCAAACCTAGGAAGTGGTGTAGAAGTTTGTAGAGGGACTTGCCAAGTGGCGCTTGCCTTTATGTAAGAACTGGAATCATGCCCCCGAGACACCCTAATGACTTTTTCTTATGGGGTTTACTGTCTTATAGTAATCACACGGGTGAAGTGTCCCCGGAATACCACCGAGATCATTTTCTACTTTCAACCCTCCTTGTCAATAAATTTTTATCTATTTTTTTCGTTTTCGCAAACATCTAGACTACCATTACATCTTGTTTGCCGCAGCATAGTCACATCTGGCTCTTGCACCATTAAACTCCATCATTACTCACGCATGCACCATTAAATATTACTATTACTATCACTTTCACTCACCGATTCAGGTGTCGTCCTTGTCATCTAACCGAGGTTCAAAACTACGAGGTACGTCGCCAATAGCCCTCATGTTGCTTCTAATGCGACGTTATTAAAAACTAAACTAAAAAAAATTAAACTCCAGCCCCAAGATCTACATATGTAATTATATATATTCCAAGAAATGAAAAAACTCTTTTTCAAATTCCTAACGTATTTTTATTTTCGCAAGTGAAACATTCTTAAGTGCAGAAAACGTTGCCAGCGCTAGCAACAGCAAAAATAAATGAAATAAAAACATATGATTCTGCCATATTAAAAAAATGATTAATATTAAATGAAGAGCAAACATAAATTATTAAAGTAAACAATAACATTCTGTTCGGATATTGAAATAAAAGCGGACGATAAAATACTAAACTGAATATATCTTAGCAATGTAAATACATCTCAAGGACACCAAATGTAATTTTATTACAACCATAATGTAATATATCGATCTTTTGAATCTTGCACCCTGTATCCTTTATTTTATGCCCACGCATTTTGTTGACGCCCCATTCTAAAAACAATACTATAGTAGTACACTTTAAAAAAGCTGTTTCGAAGTACTTTGTTGCACTAATAGGTTTTAATCTCGAAACGAGTCCTACAAACATTGATCTTTAAGCCGATAGAATCTCCATCAATTGAATCGCATTCAGAAAACTATGGCATTTATTCGAATACTTTGAAATTGCAGTGTGATGCAAAAGTATGTGGTAATTGATACAGCCGCTCAAACAGACGCAGTAAAAATATCTCAACAAAATACACATCAAATTCAATTTGAATTTGCCTCTGGGACCGCTTTAATCTCATTTAACCAACATATTTCACCGGTTTTGTTGACACCAACCGTTCTGTTTAGCCATAAAAATCGACGATATAGCATCTCTTAAACAAAGTACTTTACGGTCGTCAGGGTAAACGATGCAACGCATTAAACGCCCTTATAAAGCAGTCTGCCCCTCGAAACAATTAGGCAATTTTCCAGCCCGGCTTTCTGTGCTGTTACGATTTCATAAAATATCCATTTAAGACTCCCGATCCAGTAACAGGATCACCGTTTTCCGAGGCGGGGAGGACTAATTTTCTGTTGGGGAGACCGGCGCAGGGTGGAAGTGGAAATTCATTTCCAGATAAATGTGGATAATGAGCTCGTCCATAAAATGTTGTCTGCACGCCCCTGACGTGCATCACCCCCACGGGGATGAGGGAGTAATGAAATTATGAAGAGGAGGTCGTCTCTTCGGGCTTGTGGTGTTAAGAGATATTTTGAGGTATAGTGGTGCCAGAGGGCTTGAGAAAGGTGTTCGTGAAATAAATAGAAAATAAAATATAAATATTTTTTAAAGTGATCCTGTGCTGGGCAGTTCAATGTGAGAAACAATTAAATAAATAAAATTAATGTTTTATTTTTTTAAGTAAAATTAAGTGTTTTTAAAAATTAAAATGTAATTGAAAAAATACAACAAAAGAAAAATTTCCTATATCATATGTATGGGTTGGGACATTAAAGATATTTTTTTTTCTTGATTTAAAAATTAGCAAAAATAATTTTTTAAGAAACATTTTTACAAATAAGGTAGTAAATAAAGAGATAATGTAGTTAATAAATTTAAGAAGTGTTTGTATATATGTATAGTATAAATAAAAAAAAAGTACAAAAATAAACAAATATCAACAAATTGAAAAATATGAAGTTTGAAAAATTTACAAAACCCACAAAATATATTTTGAAAAGACAAAAGCGGAAAACAATATAGCGAACGTTGTAACAGGCTTTACACTGTTCTAGTGGGTTATTCTAGAATCATAGACCTAATTACCTCGATCAACGAAGTAGGAAATTTTTATTATTCTAAAAAAATAAACTGAAAAGAAAAAGCAAAATTGAAGACCAATTAACTTTTAATTCACTTCTTCTAGTTATTAGTAAATTTTTAAAATTTTTAGCTTATTCAATTTTATATAAAGAAGGTTGTTGGCGAAGGACCTCGTAATTTTGAGCATCAATCGAGTGACGAGGACGATACCTGATCTTGCACTTCCCTCTCCTAACTTACACATCACGCCATGGGAGGATTTTGAATCTCGACAGATTTAGCATGCAGGTACCCCGTCTACATGGCGGGTCTTTTTTGGCATCAGGGCTCATAACCACGACTCCATCAGGACCACTAGACTACCGCAGCCACCCCTATTATTGAGTTAATCGAATTGCACACATCATATTTATGTAGCAATCATGACCTGGTTATTGGAATTTTATTCTGGGAAAATACAAACATTGATAAATTAAATACAAACATTTTTTGTAAAGAAATATTCAGCGATTTAAAATCTTTTGTTAATAATTCTATTGGTAAAGTAATTTCTCTTGTGTGAAATGAGATTGCACCACTTTCCCCCTGATGCGAATGACAGAGGGCGGATCGTTTTATGATCCCTGTTGGCGAAAATTACGGCCTGGGATCTGGTTATTGTAGGGGTTTGTCGGCGGGAAGTTGTCAATTGTCGCCGCGACACTCTTGTTTATGATACTGTTTCTACTCTTGTCTGCGTTGATTTAGGGACTTTTTTTCTTCTTCAATATGTGGGTTGGGGTGGTAGATATATTGAAAATTGAATAAAATGTCACTGATAATAACTGACAAGTATGGTTTGGTAAAAGACGAGTTTTGAAAGCTATCTTGGCGATTAAATATTAAGTACAGTAAGTCTCCTGTAACGCGATTAATCCGTATCGTGTCCCATGGCAACCGTGTTATAAGAAACTCGGAATTAATTAAAATTGGGAAATGCGTTCTATGGCAACCGTGTTATGAGAAACATGAAAATAAGACAAATCAGATTAATTTATACCTCATAATAAAGAAAACCTTTGCCGCGTTGCATGGAAAACGCGTTATAAAAACTCAGAATTGATGCAAATTAAATGAATTCGAACAGCGTTATGTAGAACACCTCAAGGACAACTATCTGCAAACAGTTATATTTACTTTTATTTCTCTTTTTCTCTTAAGTCCGAATTGAAGGTTTATTCAAATTTGACAATTTTGAGCAACAGGCGATATTTTTTCTCCGTCTTTAAATGATTTAAAATTTGAAATTTGTCCACACAAAGATATAGATTTTCTTTTTAACCGTCTCCTGCTTTTATTTATTTCAGCCATTTGGCAAACCTATGGATAATTGTTTCCCCACCCCCCAGTTAAGTATTGCAGTAAATAGAAATTTTTACCTAAATATTCTCTAACGTTGTGCAATTCCAATAACGTGAATTAAACTAGTCAAAAGAACTTTATTACTCATACATCTGAACGTATTTAAAGACAGCAAATCTTTATTGTTTGCTCATTTTTAGGGAAATTCTCTGATAACTGAAATTGGTAAACAGGGAAATATATCCCCACAAATGTCATGTACAAAATTTTTACTCATTGAATAGATGCTTCCATGAATTTTTCAAGCCATTTAAGTTATTAGATTGTTCCTGCACGATAAACGAGTTATAAGGAGACCGGGATACAGGAAAGCTGTGGCAATTTTCGCTTCGTGTTACGACGAAGAGAGGAACGTCTTTATTTTGATTTTTAAAAATGAATAATTTCATGAGCAGAGATGTATTGTTTTATTAAAATGTAATTGGTACATTTTAAACCACTGGGTTGTCATTTTCGTCATTTGACCATAATTGAAGATTAAGAAGTCTGCTATGGCTTAGCTCTCATTTGATCTTAATTAAAAGTAAACAAAAAACAAAAATTGCCGTAGTAGCCGAATGTTTTAGGTATCAATCTCTGGCCGAGGTGCTTTAGTCTAGTAATTTGTTTGAACCATGTTTACATAAAAGACTCATCATGTAGCAGAGTTGATATACGTTAAATGACGGTTGCTACAAGGGCCACGGTAGCCTAGTGGTCAAGGTCGTGGACTCACGGCCGGCGGTTTTCGCTCATTCGCGGGTTCGATCCTTGGCCGCCAAAGACCCGCCGTGTAGCCGGGGCTGATGCACGTTAAATCTGTTCGGGGCCCAAAGTCCTCCCGTTGTCGTGGTGTGGATGTTAGGAGAGGGGGGTGCAAGCTCAGGTGTCGTCCTCGTCACTTGACCGTGGTTCAAAATTATGAGGTCTGTCGCCAATAGTCCTCGTGTTGCCTCTAGTGCGACGTTAATATAAAACTAAAAGATGGTTGCTACAGTTGTATGTTAGACCTCTTTTTAAAGAAGTATGGGTATGGAGAAAGCGATGATGGAGTTTATCGGTGCAAGAGTCAGTTACAGTTATGCTGCACCAAACATGATGTAACTATGATCTAGACGCTTAAGAAAAATGGAAAAAAATTGATTAACAGGAAGGTGGGTCTAAAATAGAAAAGGGTCACTAAGGTATCACAGGGGTGGTTACCTATATTTACAAAAGACAATAAAACCCATGGGAAAGAAGAAAGATCACTGGTGCTTCTGAATCATTATTCCTGTACGGACCTAAAGAAGGCAAGCTCTTGAGAGCTACATGCATGTGGAGAGTAGGTTACCATAAGCATGTAAAAATCTCGTCATTTTGCCGGAGTACAAAATTATGAGGAGGTTGCTGATAGTGGGCCTTGTGTTGCGCAGATATAAGCTGCTAGAAAGCGCTGTATAAATTAAAAATAAATAAAACAAATACATAACGCAAATTTAAACCTGATATCAATTTTGACCGACCGATCGAAATAAATAAACAAGCATGCGAGCTATGTTACATTAAAATTTAGTTCACTCAGTTCTTTTTATAAGGCCCTCACACAATAACCGAGTGGCATAATCAAATAGTTTTGATAGATAAATCCGCTCTGATTCGCGATTTAAGCTGCTATGTGGTCTCAAGTCCTGATTCTTCTAAAAATCATTGCCCAGAATAGTGAGTATTACTTCACGTTAAATTCAACTAAACCCAAAATTATCGAGTGATTAGAAGTTAGGCGAAGGAGGTACCTGTTTAGAGAGAGAGAAAGAGAGAGATGTGTGTTTCATTTAACCGAGACTCTAGATCACAGGATTAGTAATCCAACAGAGTTCCAGAAGTATATTAATTCAAATGTCAAGTGGAATAATGGGCCTGTTACGTTTTAAATTCATTTGGATTTCAAAATCCTCTGGCGTAAATGCAGAATTGTACGCACCATTTCAAAGTATTGTTTTTTTACAGTTGTTGAGGCCGCGGCAACCTTGTGGTCTTGGTCGCGGGCTCGCGGGCATCGGTTTTCGTCGAGTCGTGGGTTCACACCATGATGTCATTAACGGCCAGTGTGATACACGTTAAGGAGGGCTGAAGCACTTTAAATCTGTCGAGACTCAAAGATATCCTTGTGGTCTGGTGTAGAAGTTAGGAGAGGAAGGTGCCAGCTCAGGTGTCATTTTGGTCACTTGACCGAGATTCAAAATTATGAGGTCTATCGCCAATGACGCTAGTATAGTTTCTAGTGCTTCATTAATAAAATCAGTCAATTTTACCTTTGTTCTTTATAGTTCAATCAGAAAAAATGTTGCAAAACGTTTCACTAGATCTTATTAATTATGCAATATCAAGCTGTTAAAAATCCTGTTCAACATTCGAAATTTATACAATCTTAGATTTGCTTTCTTAGTTTCTCTGATTCCTCTATTGTTAAATTCTTAAATGAAACCAATTTGATTGCATCAACGACTGAATAGCAATAACAAAACGAAAAAAAAAAATGAATAAAAAAGAAAGAAAAAAATTAATAAAAAGATAACCGATTGGTGGTGAAAAAAAAATATTTAGAATGCGTTCTTAAGGTAACAGTACACCTTCGAAGAAAATTTTTTTGAGTTTACCTAAAGTTTACTTACAAACGCACATTTTATAGGGCTTTAAAGTTAGAAAATATATAAAAAAAATTTGTTTACTGTCAATAGGGCTTTTAAAAAGCAAAAATTAAGACTTTCCACAAAACATGATAACTCAAGAGAAAATAAATGTATTGACATTTTGTATATTGAATAATACAGAATATACTTTATATAGAGGATACACTATTATTTTGGTAAAAAAGTCCTCATGTAGGAAGCTATGTTAGTTCGAGTTCTGGACATTTACATTTTCTTTAAAAGTCATTTGTAATTTTCCCATTATTGTTTTTTAAAAAATATTCTTCTCGATATAAAATCTCAAGAATAATTATTCTACGTATAAGTATTTGAAAAGCCTAAATATAAAATTTAAGGTTCATTTATGCGTAAAATCTTGAGATATTGTGTTTCAAAGTAATGAAAAATGCAAAAAAAAAAAAAAAAATGTCGTCCTTTGAGTCTATCCAGCAGGAGAAATTCATGTTCATGAAATATTAAAGAAGCTGTAAAAATAAGTTTCTAAATAAGATAGTAACAAAATTCAAACAGATTTTTAATCACAAGATGTTGAATTTCAATATGAGATCAAAACAATATGAGATTTGTTTGAAAACAAAACAAAATTCGATATTTTGACTAAAAGTGTGTTTTGTAGGTGTTCTATGGCTTTAAGTTCGTGAATCAATATCTGCTTGAAAAATGAAAAGCTCGCGTACGATAACTGTGCAATTTTAGAGCTGTGTGAGATAATTGCGCAGTTTTACTGCGGTGTATGAGGTATAATATCAATATTTTAAAAACTACATAAATACAAGTAAAATAAAGAATTGTAGTTTAACATGTTAAATAATTGTAACTGATTGTAAAAACCATGATTAAAAAGATTAATTAGAGTTTATAAAAATTCCAAAAAGTTATTTTCCATACGGAATTTTTTAAACAGATTTTTTTTTTATATTTAAAACATAACTAGATTATTTTAATGCATACTTTTAGCTGATAGTTTTTATAATATTAACGTTGATTCCTTTTGTCATTTTTGTGATTAAATCTTATAAGCTATCTTCACGTAATGATTAGAGATAGTTCCCGAACTCTGAACACTTTTTCAGATAGAAAAAAAATATTCCGAAATTAATATCCATACTAACCTCACTATCCTGCAGAAAACAGAATATTTTTTTAATGCTTATCGTATCTACCTTATCGATAAGCATTAAAAGATGTATTATACTACATCTTTAAAATTTAGACACATTCCGTAAATGCACAAGTTTTCTCTTTAACGTGTAAAATAAATAAATAAAAACATATTTAGCATTGTAGTATAGTAGACGAAATAAGAAACAAATATTCACTAAAAATGAATTTATTCCGAAATTAATATCCATACTAACCTCACTATCCTACAGAAAACAGAATATTTTTTTAATGCTTATCGTATCTACCTGAATCAATTCATTTTTAGTGAATATTTGTTTCTTATTTCGTCTACTATACTACAATGCTAAATATGTTTTTATTTATTTATTTTACACGTTAAAGAGAAAACTTGTGCATTTACGGAATGTGTCTAAATTTTAAAGATGTAGTATAATAAACAGTAAATATGACTCAGAGTCACGAATTCATAGAAAAATTTTGTTATTTTTTGGCCTGAAAATGTATTCTAAATTTGGTTTGGATTCTTGGATATAAGGCCGATGACAAACGTTATTTATTTATTTATTTTTTTGAGATATCAGCCGCAGAAAAAAAATGTATAGAAAACATTTTAAGCTTCAGAAATTAGAAATAAATATATAACCCATGTTGTAAAAGCAATTTATGTAATTCAGTAAAACTTCAAAAACTAAATAATATGTCGCTTTACATATTTTTATGAGATATTACATCAACAGCGGGGTAAAAAAAAATCAAGAATGAAGAAATTTATTTTAAATCTTTTAAGATCCCTTCC
The DNA here is from genome assembly GCA_019974015.1 of Nephila pilipes. NCBI lineage: Eukaryota > Metazoa > Arthropoda > Arachnida > Araneae > Nephilidae > Nephila > Nephila pilipes. The sequence continues at coordinate 50,653 of BMAW01112278.1, forward strand.
CACTGTCTTGCATCCCTATCGTATTGAAGATTTTGCTTGCATTTAATTTGATTTAGGAAATATGTACCCGATAGATGGCAGCACCGCAGCATATATTTCAATATGAATTTTCATTGTAGACACCAATAATTTAACATGACATATTATATAAAAACGTCAATTATAAAAAATTCTAAGAAATCTATCCATGCAAAGTGAATTTCGAATATTTGCTTTTTTTTTTCATAGAAACTGTAAGTAATTCTAGACGAAAATTTATGCAAGCTCGTAACAAGAATTACATTTCAGTTATAACGATCTCCGATAGATGGAGACAGAAGCATACAATTTGAGAACATAGCATTGTATGCTTTGAAAAACATTTCTCTATTTTAAGGATTTTTGCGCTGCTATCTGTTAGGATTCTACAAAGGGAATCTTATTTTTGTTAACAATCATGAGTAAAGAATAGAATGAAATGCTTTCATTGATCAGGTCGGGCATAATATCTAATACACTTCTATTGTATTTATTCATTTATGAGAAATCGAATTTGAAAAAATACCTAGAAAATATTTAATTACACAGAAAAAGAGAAATCTCTGAATATCCCAAGCAAAATAAAAGTTTAAGCATTCTATTTAATTTTCTTTTTATTCGATTATTTTATGCGTCCATTTTTCAGTGAAAATGTTCTAAATTTCTTTTTGTACATAATCTCTGTTTCACAAAATTTCATTTTAAATTTCTAACTATACGTTCCTTGGGTTCAACAGTTTCAGGTACAGTTAGTTTGATCTTTAAATCAATTTCTTTAGGCTCAGATACTTTATTATTTTCCCTTTTCAGAATGTAATTCGAAAAATGCAGTCTGATTAAAGAAAAATTATATATTTTTCTTTTCTCAATAATTCTTAAATTTACTGAAATATCTAGTTCTGTAGTCTTGTAACTATCGTTATTAAATTTTTTCAATTATATTATATTTAAAAAGTCTTCTTTCAATTTAAACTAATTTAATTGGAATTTCGCAATTGCCTAAATTTTGTTACTTTAAAAGAAGAAATTAAATTCGAAGAAGTATTTTAAAAGTACTCAAATTCCTCTCACGGAGTATTGTAATAGGAGAGAGAGAGAGAGAGAGATATAGAGAGATATTTTTTCTTGATCCTGATTCATTCTTTATTTTAAAAAAATCATTTTTTCTTTTTGAAACTTTATTAAAACAAATA
>BMAW01112286.1:0-10115 GCA_019974015.1 Nephila pilipes
TTAAAAAAGAAAGTTTAAAGATTCAAGGCAAAACTGATGTTTGCATCTGTTAAGAAAATCTAAACTTATTAGTTATAAATTATTGTATAGATTAATTTTTTTTTCTCATTAAGGTATCCGTACACCTTTAAAACGTCATTTTTGTCAAAATTTTAGATTTTCTAATTTTAACATCAGTTTAAATTTTAAACTTTTTTTTTATAATAGTGTTTGAATTTTGCTTATACCTTATTTAGAACTTAAATTACAGGGATTTGAATTTTACTCGTTAGCTGATTTTTGAAACCGGAAGTGCATTTCTGCAGACAGGAAGTTGGAAGAAATGTTTGTTTACATTTTTATTTTTCGAAATATCTTTTATATGTACAATGGTACAAAATAAATAAATTTTAAAACATGAATCTGAATTTTCAGAATGTTTGAAAATACATTTGGCAACAGGTTCTTAAATACATTTTTATCTTGAATTTGGCAAGAAAAGAGAATCGTTATTGTTTGTTTACATCTGTTTTGGTTTCTGTTCTCATTCTTATAAGTTTCTGATTAAGATTGTTTTTATTGTTGAAAAGCTCAATTTTTTTCGTTTAAAATGGGAAATTCAAAAAGGAGAATTAGTGTTAAAAGAAAAAGACAATTTCGTGGTAATGGTTTTACCAAAAATGATAGCAAAAATAGTACTGTAACTGCTAATGCCAGTGCTTCAAAATTGAACCTTTCTGCCATTCTAGATGAAGAAATTGCTGAATATGAAAATAAACCGCTAACCGGCAACAGAATTATTGACATAGAACTCCTTCTATGCTCAATTTTACAACTTTGTTGCCCCAAATGCTTCCACGATGGTTTGCTGTTACATGAAGACTCGAGGTATGGATTGTGCTCAAGTTTTGCAATAAAATGTAAGCATTGTGACTTTTGCACAGGATTTTTCAGCTCGAAGAAAACATTAAACTATCCTGAGATAAATGCATGATTTGTTTATGCCATGAGACAAATTGGGAAAGGTTTTTCTGCTGCATATAAATTATGTGCAACATTAAATTTACCCAGGCTCAGTAAAACTGCATACACCAATTATGAGAATAAACTTATGTCTGTGATTTCAGAAGTAAGTGAACTGTCGATGCAAAAGGCAGCTAAGGAAGTTTTGAATATTCATTCATCTAAAAATAAATTAGCTGAATGCGGTGTTTCTGTCGATGGAACATGGCAGCGTAGAGGTTACACTTCTATGAATGGGTGTTTTGCTGCTTTGTCAATCGACACTGGCAAAGTAGTGGACATTGAAATAATGTCATCATATTGTCCGACCTGCAGAAAGCTTTCGAAAATGCCTAAAGGTATTGTATCCAAGACGCTTGAAGCAGATCATGTGTGTCGAAGCAATTTTAAAGGTTCCTCATTAAAGATGGAAGCTGTTGGCGCAAACAGGATCTTCAAACGATCAATTGTGACACGAGGTTGGAAGTATTCACACTATTATGGAGACGGGGATTCTAAAGGCTTCATCAGCGTGAAAGACACATATGGGAAAGATAGCGTAACTAAACTGGAATGCATTGGGCATGTTCAGAAAAGAGTAGGTGCGAGATTGCGCAAACTGAAATCCAAAAATAAAAGTTTATCTGGTAAAGGTAAACTTACCGATTCGTTTATTGACAGATTGCAAAATTACTATGGAATTGCTGTTCGAAGTAATGTAGGCAATCTACTCAAACTTCAACAGAACGTCATTGCGGCCTTGTACCACTGTGCATCGAGTGGCAAGAAACCCATGCATGGACAGTGCCCTATCGGGAAAGATAGCTGGTGTTATTATCAGCGAGCACTGTCATGCGGCAAAAAGCCCAAAGAAAAATATAATGGCTTATCCAATGATGTATTAAATTTAATTAAACCTACATATTTAGAACTGTGTTCTAAAGAACTTCTGTCAAAGTGCCTTCATGGTAAGACACAGAATGCCAATGAATGTTTTAATGGCATAATTTGGCAGAGGGTACCGAAAGAGGTTTTCGTGTGCCTTAAAATTTTAAAATCTGGTGCATTGGATGCTGTTATACAGTTTAATGATGGGTACAAGGGCTGTGTTGAAATTTTAAGGAAATTAAATGTAACGCCTGGTTATTTTACCTTAAAATCTTACAAACACCTTGACAGTTGTCGAATTTTTGATGCTGCACGTCATTCAACACCAAATGTAAAGCAGCGTCGAAAAATACTCAGAGCTCTTAGGAAAAAAAAAATTAATGTATTAGAAAGCAAAGAAGGTGTTATATATAAATCAGGGGCATTTTAAATATATTTTATTATGTTTATTATTAAAAATTGCAATTGAAAGTTTGTTTTTGATTTTTCTCAAAATGAGTTTTCTTGACATATTTACATATGGCAACGTAGATATCAGAAAAAGTTATGAACCAAATTAATTGAAATTTTGCAAGTGTCTTCCTTATACAATTTTTAAGGACCCCTACCACTTTCATGATTATAAAATTGATATAAATTTAGTAACAAAGGTGTAAATCATGTATTGTTGTAACTTTTTTATGATTTTTCATTGTTATTTGACTCGAAACACAATAAAAATTATTGTAATAAGATTTTCATCATGAAAGTAGTACCAGCCCCAAAAAATGTTATGATGAATAAGATAAAAGTTACAGAATAATGATATTTTTGTTTACTTTTGAGTTATGAGTGTTATTCTAATAATCAATTTATGTACTATTTTCACTATGTTTTTCACTCCAAAATTTTTTTTTGATTTAAAAGCAAATTATTAAATGTGTTTTTCATAGTTTTAGGTTATATTTTAGCATAAAAAAGTATTTTTATAACAAATATCAATGTATTTCAAAAAATTTTCTTCGAAGGTGTACGGATACCTTAATAATTATTTATTTTACGAAGTCTGCCATGATAAAATCATTCAATCACATCATTTGAATGTGTGCTCGAAAATATTCACCTCTCGTTTAATAAAAACTAAAGTTCCCAAACAATAAAAGCTTTCACTAAACATCAGAAAAACAAAAATATATTAGATATTATTCATCAAATGAGAATATTTAGAATCTAAGCTTTAATTAACAATAAAATAAACTGATATTTCTTAGTTCATAGAAGATTTACCCAAAACAGTATGTCAACTGCTCTCCAGAAAAACATTTAAACATATATTAGTTATATTTTGACGAAATTAATAACATATATTGCGAGTTTTTAAGAAAACAAAGTACTAGATCTGTATTAGAATAGGGTTTCTAAAGGATTTTAGATCAATTATTAAGGCATGAAACCGATAAATAGTAACAGTTTTAATTTAATTTTATTCCTGCTTGACAAGGCATCGATTCTCACAAGGAACAATTTTGATTGATTTTTTACTAAATTCGCACCTGGACGGCTATTGAAAAACCATCTCGTAATTGTGAACCTCGGTCAAGTGACGCGAATGATGTCTCAGATGGCACTACTATATTTTCGGAACATGAAATCGGAAAGAGTTGGTATCGCGAAAGGTTTAACATGCACCATCAGTGCGGTTTTTCTTAATAGAGATGATTACAGAGTTGAAATTTAAACAATGATGTTCAAAATTGTGGACACTTTAGAAAATTTTAATGCTTTTTAATTTTGTGTGTTGATAGAAAATGTTACGTTTTTAAAAATTCAAAAACTTATATATAAATTTGAACAAAATTTATTAACTGATTTCAATTAAAAAAACAACATTCAAACATTTGTAATACAAAAGTGTTAATCTGCAATAATTACTGATATAAATAAGATTCTGATGATTGCAGTGAGTGATTTGTACTTAGTAGTGTATCCTCTATTTTTATTACAGCATCACATGGATGTTCCATTGAGCTGACGATAGTTTTAAGCTCCTCTTTCGTTATTCCATGATATCAGGAAACAATTATAGCTTCAAATAGTTCTCTTTCATTTGATGGGCGCTTCATTTGGAAAAGAGTTTTTAAACGGTGCCACAAGTTATCGATAGGATTCAGGTCAGTACTATTTCTTGGCCAAGACTACAATTAAAACTATTTGTACAAATCCATTCTTTCGAGAACTTTGCCGCGTTGCAGGGAGCAGAATCCTAATGAAAAATTAATGAAGCATTGTTGGGAAAGAGATCCCTTATGAAGGTAGAAGTTTTGTTTCTAGAATAGAGTTAATGTATTTTCTTGCGTTCAGTGTCAAATTGCTGACAATAAGGCGATCTATTCCATCTGTTGACATGCATGACCAAATCATAACACTTAGCGGGGTTCTTCACAGTGTCCTGTCTGCTATCGGAACTTGTCTTTTCTCCTATTCTACGTCTTACATATTTTCGCCCATCACTACCGAATAGCGATATCTTTGTTTCATAAATCCATAATACTTGTAAACACTGATCATCTATTCAATTCATGTGTTCTTTCGCCCACAGTGATTTCTTTTGCGTTGCTACACATTGAGATAAGGTTTTTATCGTGCAAATCTACCTCTTGGTCCAACATCTGTTAATCTTGTCCTTATTGTTCTTGAATTTACAGAAACACCAGCATCATTCAGATAACGTATGGCTGTTGATGACATTCTTCTATCTTGAGGACATATTCTTTTTATTCTTCTATCGTCATCGATGTGGTGCAACTTTTTCATCCTTTTCCTGTTTTATATTTTTATGGAGTATGACTCCCATTATCGTAAATAAAACTTTCGGACTCCAGGTACAGTCATTTAACCACCCACCGGTCTTGCAATTTCACTTTAGGAAAGACCCCTTTTTCGTAACATTAGAAATATGTGAATGTTGTATTTGTATTGAATTCAGTATAAAATTTACATTCAAAGAAGTATGTGAATTTGTATTTAGTGAAACGTAACATTCTTTACAAGCATACACAATTAAAAAACATAAAAATTTCCAAAAGTGTTCACACTTTAGACCACCAATGTATATATACGTGCAAATTATAGTAACTAATGAGCATGTGCGAAGACAACAGAAGATGTTTTGAAGATGAAATATACTTCAGAGCTGATGTAGGATATAAATTGAAAATATAAAAATAGACACTAAGCAATCCAAAATATTTTTCTACTAATTGTAACAGAACGTTTTGAAATTCAAATTAGATATATTGGTTTGATAGAGAGTAGAGAAACAACGGCTGTTATACATTTTTGGAGCGTTATGGTTATTTTCCATTGAATGCTTTGATTACGAAAGCTATTCCTTTGATTGGTAGTCACAGTCACTGAGTTAATTATCTTAAAATCATAAGATGGATTCCGTTGACTATTGATGCTTACTTAAAATTAATTTTCATTTAGCAATCAAAGTGGAAATGATTTAGAAACAATGAAAATATTTTTACGTGTGTAATATATTTATATAATCGTATTTCAGAATTTGGGTATTGATTGAAATTTTTTTTACATCGCGCAAACACACATACTTTGAAGAAGTACTGGGGTGTTATTATTTTGCAGATGTGTAGTCAATAATCTGTTCTGACAATAGGATACAGAAATTTTCGTTGTTGATTATCAAATGCTTAAAAATGTTTTGCTCAATTATTCCAAAAGCATATATTGTATTTAAGGTTCTATTTCGGTTAATTTAATACTCATATAATTTTTTTGCTTCTCAATTTATTACTCACGCATTTAATAGCCATTAAATCAAATTTTTCTTGTGTTTAAAATTCATTCACAAGATGGAGTTAAATTTTTGAAATTTTAATTCCTCTGGTAATGCAATTTTCTAATTTTTTCTAATTTAATATGTTTTCTTTAAAAATTCACTCATCATGCAAATATATGTTAAAATATCTTTATTGATTATTTGTTCACATTTCGTGGGTAAGTTTTACATGGGTCATTTCAATACTAACGTAATTTTTTGTCTTCTAGATTGTATCGCATGTTCCATACTCAATATTTTGTAACAAGCGCAAAATGGACACCATAACTATTCGAAATTTCCGGCTTTGAAAATTTATTTTTATTACCTTCTCATCTCTCGAGTGAGACGGTATGCTTCAGAGTTTTGGAGTTGTTGAATTGAAAATAATCAGTTTTTTAAAAAAGTAAAATAAATGTTATTGAAGCTCGAGATCTTTCGAATCCAAATATCTAACGCTTTCTTCTTAAGGATTACTTTTTTCTCTTTTCAGGTTTCTCACAAGATTTTATATCGTACTCAAAATGGATCTCTAATACTCCTCGAACAAACCCTGGACATATATTATTACTTTGAAATTTTGTGTAAAAAGGAATGATTGCCTCCATCCAATTTACTTTGGACTGAGAAATTCTTCACAAGAAATAAGCTTTCCAATCCCAATTGACTATTAATTGAATAAACCACAAAAAAAATTTTAAAAATAACATTGTAGTTATTGTCCTTCTAAGCAGATGTGTACTTAGTTATACCTGTATTATGTATTCAAAGGGTTGAAGGAAAAAAAGCCCATCCGCTTTTCACATCACATGTTTGGCATCTGCATTACACCTTCAATTCAGATATGAAGTACCCATAGAAGATTAAATGACCGTGTATTCTCTTCAGTATACAACTAAGGAGGTGTGCTATTTAAATGATTATACCCTATTTATGACATTTTTTTTTATCTCGTTCTTGGAATCTTGGGCCTACACGTAAAAAGGAGTGTTAGGCAACTTTTGATCGCTTCACTCGAAGCTTGATTATAATCTTTCACTTAATTCTTTCGAATTTTTTTCATCAATTTGACAATCAAACTGAATGTTTTAGCTTACCACTGTTCTATATTTCCTTCAGGACAAGCTGATGTTTATGTTTATTAAAATAAATTAAATCACTTTTTTTCAAAATGAGGAAGTAAAATAAGTTTCTAATTAGTTCTGAGAATTATGTGCCTTCCCACAAAAAAAGAATGGACAACTTAATAGATAAAATATTTGCTTCTATTTAATAATTTGTTGTTTCGGCCTAACCATATTGATGGGAAAATTTAGTTACATAACTTGAATGTGTTGAAAAGATTGAACTCGCGTTTTGCAAATTCTGAATTTTATATAAAAAAACATTATTCATTAATCTTATAAAATTAACCTTTATTACATATCAATCGTCAAATACAAATACTATAATAATTATAAGTAATAAATAACATAAATCTCAAATCTCGTTATGAACAAGTTTTACTAAAATATTTCTTTGCATGAAAGGACATCTAATTCTCAACATGAATTTCTTTTCAATTGATTGTTTTCTAATACATCTTTCACTAGAAGCAACACGAGTGTTATCCTAACTTCGATGAAGTAGACGATGTCTTGAGATGGCCTCTCCCTATTTCCATACCACATCAAATGTAGTTTCTTGTGTCTCGAAAGGTTTAACGTGCCTCAGTCTTGCAACAAAGCGAGTCTTCAAAGATATCAGGACCTCTATTCCACATCTCGAAGAAATCAAAGATGTCCGGAACCGCTTTTCACCGAAAAGCTGACAATAGTATAACTTTAGTTACCACGGATTTTCAGAATGAGTCAGATATTTGATTAGATAATGCATTGTTTAAGATATAAGCCTTAAGGAAAGAAATCCGTTCTAAACCCATTTAATTACATAGCTCTAAACACTGCGTCAATTTGGGTACAATCAGAGGCATTAATTATTTTTATTACACTTCACGATCTATCATTAGTTTTATGTACGATCGTATTGTTAAATTAGCGATAAATAATTTTTATCACGCATTTGTAAAATGTTATTTTCTAAAGTAATACAGTTGCTTTCAATATTATATCCTTAAATATATGTAAGAACATTGAAGAATTTAGAGGAAATGCTTTTTTAAAATTAGTATGTCTTTGCTAAACCTTCTATCAAGCTCATCGTTTCTTATTAGAGATCTTTACATAGTTAAAAAAAACAACATATCCGACTTGACAGTAATTTTGCGACACCAGAACGAAATGCAAAATGATGCTAATTGTACAAATATATTATTCTCCAGCGATTGAGAGAGTGAATTTAAAGGTTATTGGCGGAAGAAACAGATGTGTCTATGCTGCTCCAAGCACGATTTAACTGTGGTCTGGACGTGAGAAAATTGAAGAAAAGACAAAAATGGTTGGCAAGAAGGAGAGTCGAAAACAGAAAGAACTCTAGGGAATCCCGGTTGAGTGTAACCCGTGTTTACTAAGGACAATAAACCCCATGGGAAAGAAAAAGATAACCAGGGTTTCTAGGGGTCATGATACCCGTACTTATTTATAAAAGTTAAGTCCTTAAGGTCCCATGATATATTCCCCAGGGGCAGGGTGTCCGACTGTATCCCCAGAAGCTTGGTACCCATCATACACATAGATCTTTTCAGAATTGAGAAACAATATTACTACTTAACAGTAAAATTGAGACAGCAGAAAAATTGCAAAAAGTAAAATGATGCTTATTGCACAAATATATTATACCCCAAAGAACAAGTAATTAAATTTCAATAAATTTAGAAGGAAATATCCTTAGAAATCAGTACCCAAAATAAGCATTTAAGGCAACAATAACAGATTTCTTTCGAATGGGTTTGTAGTCAGATATTTTAATGGCTTTGATAGATAGAGCAGTAGCAGCGTTATCACAATGCAACAGTTTACAAGCAAAAGTGTCTGGCGACGAACCATCAAGCGCTGATTAGACGATTGGCATTGATGTAATATCTGGAGAACTTGTTAGCATGACAACAACCAATTATATTTTATATCATAAAAGATCCATACAATAGCGAAGATATCGGACATGAATAAACTTTCCGAAAGCATCGTTTGATAGGAAATGAAGAAAAGGTAAAGTCACTTGCCTTAACACGCCATAAATGTAATGAATACTGTTCATACTGCTATGAATACAAGTGGTGAAGAAAACATATATCGAATGGCAGCTCCTTACCATCACATCAGGAGATGGGACATTATGACGATGTGGAATGCGTGCTGGTAATGTGTTTCATCCAAGGTGGTGGAAAAGCCGGATGCGACTTTCATTATTATGTGAACAGAACATGAATTTATCGCTAAAGACAACATTAAGTCATTGTTAGTCCAGATTCTTTGTTGAATACAAAATTGTAGACATTCCTGTCTGTGTGATGTTGGACAGAGATTATTTCCATGATATTCAAGTGAAGACAAAGTCATGGTCTCCGATCAGACAAACTTGTTTCTACAAATGTCTTTGGGATGTTCGCGTCGACAATTTTGTCTTTCAAAAGTTCCAATTTTTTGATTTGGGGCTCATGGTTTTGTTGTACAATCCATTCCGGTCATGCGGTAAAAAGTCTGTGAGGCAAAGTGTTAGTGATATCGAGACTTCGGGATCAAACTAGGCGTTCCACTTGACTGTCCCGAACGTATTGATTCCATATTCTGCGGATAGTCATGGTAGCACAAAGGACGAGAGCAGCAATAACGTGAAATGATTCGAACTCCTTCAAAATTAGGAAATTACATTTATTTATTTCTAATTATAACACAAGGTTTCAATAACCATTTTTCAAATTAGATTTGTGTATAAGAAAACACCTGAAAAATAAATTTATTTAAACACGTTGTGGTTGTCCTACTTTTAATTAATCCGAAGAAAATCTTGATAGCATTTTACATCAAACACTACCTTTCGGTTAAATATCACGTATGTTGCAATTTTCATTCTCATTGGAGAAATTTTAAAGGAAAGTAGTATATACGCGATATATAATTTTACCACACAACACAAAATTAAGATTATACTCAGAAACGAACCCTGATGATTTCTTGAAGATGAGAAAAATCTTTACTCTGATGTAGGTTGTGAATTGAAAAAATAAAAGTAGACAAGAAACATGACAAGGAAATTTTTTTCTGGCGTTTATTATTATGAAATATAAAATGATGACTTGGAGATAAATTGAATGTTTTTTTTTTTTTTTGTTTTATACACCAGACAGCGTTCTTAGACTTATCAACCAAATCCGGGATTTATTTTACTACATCAAGATTTTGTCTCTTGAGGATTGATTCTTTCGTCATCATCCAAGTTGTTCTATACTGTCCAATCATTCATGTGAATTCTTGTTTGAATCTGAATT
>BMAW01112290.1:0-41278 GCA_019974015.1 Nephila pilipes
AAAACTGTGTAAGTATAGTGATTTTCGGACGGCGGGGATAAAAAAAACAATTGTTTTTTTCCCATGTGTCCGCTATTGCCAGTTTTCAGCCAATTTCTTTACAAAGAATCGGAAAGTGTTTAGCGCTTTCTAAATAAATAGTTCCTTATTTTTTTTTCTATTAAAAAGAATTAAGGTCGATTGCGTGTAATTTTTCTGTTTCATAATCTATTAAATATAATAAAATGTTATTTTACAAATTATTTCTTGAAGTTTATCGATGGATGAACTGTCTATGATAGAATTTCTTTTCTTGGTGTACTTTTTTAATGAAAATATTTATAATACGAAAATTACTTCATAATTTTAAAAAATTTACTTAAAAGATTTCATAGAAAATTTCTTAATGAAAGGTATTCGTCTTTTATTTATTCGTCGTAGAAAGGTATTCGTCGTTGAACATGAAGAAATAATGTTCTGTACATTCATTTATAATGATTCTGATTATGAATAAATTGTTACAATTCACGATTAATTATTACTTATACTTAAAAGTTCATAAAATTGTCCTTTCCTTGTGTGTTAAATAAATTGAATAATTAGCCAGTATTTTCTATCTATGGGCATCATGACGTCGAAATTAATACTTTGCAAAATCATCAAGTTTTTCAACAATTTTTAACATCGAAATTTCAATAAGTATTTTTATTTATTGTTTTACTGCATACTAAAATTTCCAGCATTTTAACCCATTAATTTACTAACATTTCCCCAATTGTCGACCCTATATTTACTATTTAATTTTAGAGAATAATTTTTAAGAAAATTAGAGAAAAAAAAAACTCAATATCTCTTATGAGAGGTATTTCTTTCTTTCATTTTTATTGCTGAGTTATTGAAGAAACCACTCAGAATAATTGTTTGCAGCCCTAAATCTATTGAGATAAATCAAATATATTACACATTATTCCACACACTCTCATATATATATTTCTTAGCTTTACAATATGGTTTATAAATTTCGTCATCTATTGACGGAAAGAAGGAAATGCTTAGAAGCTACAGCTCCTCACTCTGTCTCACAGCCAACAATGTAATAACAGACTTGGAAATAAATAGGCAGTCGGCTGCTAACCGGATGCGTAAGTTATTAGTTAATATTTAGCAATCATTTCCTTTCCAAGTGATGGAAATTGTCTTTTACATTATTTAAAGCAACGAAAAATGATTTCTAATACATTTAGATATAAAGAATATAAAAAACACTGTTTCTCAAAAGATTTCATAAAAATATATATTGATATACATAATTTGACTAAAGAATTATTTTCATGATTACACGCATGATCCAAAAATTCAATTTAATTTTATATATATATATATATATATATATATATATATATAACACATCAATCAATAACCCCGAGACTAACCCAGAGATGGTTTCGTAGTAAACCAGAAACCAGGTCTTTCAGATTACTAACCTTGTTTGAAATTTGTCAAATTTAATGATCGGACCAGAAACAGCTGAGTTATCAGGGTTGAGTAAAGTCGTTTGGTTGTTTAAAAATGGAAAAACCAGTTTCAGTTCTGAGTAAAACATTTTTAATGGGTAAAACACCGGGCAAGCGAAACAATGGATTAAAATGTTACCGGACTCTTGTCCATCCCAAAAGCAATGTTGTCGTTGAGTTTAAACGTTGTCAAATTTTGACACAAATGACTGCGGAACGCTCAGGTAACCTTGGAAGCCGTTATACACTGGAAAGCTGTGAGTGAAGTGACAAAATTATAATGAAAGATCGTAAAGTGAAGCTGAGATTGGTGAGATGACAGATATCATATGGAAGGTATTTACTGAGGCTTTTTTAAAGGAAGAATGAAAAGGTTTTTCCAAATGGTGCTGATGCTTATGATGGAACAAGAAAAAGAACAGATGAGTCGACGATTCAGGGCTGTTTTATCGCTTTACTGCATGAACAAGAAGATTTCTTGCGAAAAATTTGAAAAAGGATTTAAAAGTGTTGGATAGGTGTATCACTTAAAAGAGAATTGATTAACAAAAGGCAAGTTATGTTGAGAAGAAAAAAATTAACAAAAATGTTGTTTACAATGTAATTGGAACTAGGTTGTTGATCCGATGTGCGCAATATATATTGAAATTTTTCGTGAAAACATGAAGACATTAAATTTTAAAAGCTTGATTTTATATTTATAAAAATTATCAAAAGAAAGCATTCAGTGGGAACTAAATAAAATACGAAAGGAAATATATTAAAATATATAAATTACCCATATAATACTTATAAATTTTGATGAACTTTTGTTATTTAGTTCTGTTAAACTGTTTGCTAAGTTAATTACAATTATTTACTTTCAGATAAGCGTTCTAAAAATAATCATTCTTTAATTATTTTTTAATTTCCAATTTCAAAAAAATTCTTTGAAAACATATTGTCTCATTTTACATTCTACAAAATATACAGAAATATATGATACAGATGTGGTTTCTAAATTATCTTTGAATTATTCTTACAATATGTTATCTATATTAATTTTTCATGGCATACTTCATATATTTACTTTGAATGTATTTTTTCAAAAAATGTTTTTAGTTAATATTGGTTTTCGGGAGAGAAATATCTATTATAATTTATTATTACTTTTAATTTTTTCCCTGTCAAATAGTTTTGATTAATTTGCGTATAGATTTAAAGGAAACTATTTTATGCACTTCTAAATTATGTAGTTTCTGTTTCTTATTTTCTTTTCTTAATACCTGACCCATATCTTGACATTCAAATTTAATTTAAAACACATTCGATGTTTGAAAACTTTCATGCAACAATTACACAAAAATATTTTCAATCATGTTTCGTTCTTTTAGTTATTCATTTCGTTCAGTTTTCAATTTCATTTTATAAAAGTTGAGAATAGTTTTAATATTTGATACATGATTTATAGTTTTTAGTAATGTAAATTACTGTCATTAAAAAATGTGATTATTTTGTAATTGATTTATGACAAATACGAGTATTTTTCTTTTCTTGTAAATGTTTTATATTTAACATAATATTCTGAAGCAGTAAAACGTATCGATCTTTACAAAACTAAAATCATTTTAACTGAATAACTAAATAGAAAAATATGAAATTTCAGTAAAATTGTTCAAGGAAAAAATATAATTTGATTTTTATCCCGCACAAAACCTAATATTACTTTCAAACTTTAAGTTGAATAAATACAAATATCTTAAAGTACTCTTTACTATTTTAATAGCATTTAATGTTAAAAGGAAAGCAAAAAGAAATATCAACTTTAAAAAACTTTCATATGAGAAAGGAAATGCAATTTTTTTTTTCATTTCCTCCATAAGGAAATGTATCCAGCTATTTAATAAGCAATTTACTTTACTAACCTGAAAATAAACTATTCAAGAAAAATTCGTAGCTGAATCATCGTAACTAATGGAATCATTTTTCTTTCGTTAAAGCCATTGCTATTCAAGCGTTTTTGAATAATGAGCAATTATAAATAAGCTTGTGTAATAAACAGTCAGCATATATTCAGAAATAACTTAAGACAGAAAGATATAGTTCTAGAAAATAATTGCTAGCTAAAAGCTTCGTTGCGTAGTTGAAATTGTCTTTTTTAATATCTTTTGGAACGAATTTTTGCTTTTCTAAATCTACTTGACAATTTAGAGATCAATTATGCTACGTGTGATCTGAAAAATAATGTAAAAATATTTCTATTTTTATTTTGTGCTTCAATGCTATCTTCAAATACAATAATTTGATTCTTTTCTATTTTGAACTGGATCAGTTTAGTTTAGTTTAGTTTTTATTAACGTCGCACTAGATGCAACACGAGGGCTATTGGTGACGGACCTCGTAATTTTGCACCACGGTCAAGTGACGAGGACGACACCAGAACTGGCACCCCCTCTCCTAATATCCACACCACACCAATGGGAATTTTGAACTGGAAAGGATTTATTGTAACTCTAAATAAGATTTTGAACCAAAAATGCCATGGATTAAATTAAATCTCAATTTGCTTGTAGATAACAAAAATAGGAAAATTATGAAGAAAAAAATGTTTGAAAATGATCAAAATAATATTTCGAAATATTATATTCAAAATACCAAACAGAAAATATGTAAAATTATAATAAGATAACTTATTTGTTTTTGTAAATTCATAATATTTGGAAGAAACAAAAGGATATTTGTTTCAATATTCATTTTCCTTTACTCCATACGAGGAGTCTTAAAATACATGTGCTTTTAATGAACTCCACAAATTTTCATGCTTTGATTGTTGAACTCTTGTTGTTTAATTTTTGAAATCATTGACTGGTACAAAATAGAATTTTTTCCTTATATCATCTCCTCTCCTACCAAGTTTTGTAGTGGAATGTTTCTAGAATACTGGCTATTTGATATTAGAAATCAGTTCTGGAGTGAAACGTGTTCTTAACAAATTATTTAAGCTATTCGGAGACTTTAATAAGTTTAATAGTTTGAGGTATCTATGCTTATTCGATATTCAATACTCGTATTGTGTCAGCGCGCACGTGTGACATACAATTATCGAA
The DNA here is from genome assembly GCA_019974015.1 of Nephila pilipes. Classification (NCBI taxonomy): domain Eukaryota; kingdom Metazoa; phylum Arthropoda; class Arachnida; order Araneae; family Nephilidae; genus Nephila; species Nephila pilipes. The sequence goes on from BMAW01112290.1 coordinate 4,580, forward strand.
TATGAAATATTCATAAATCACCAACATCCTTAAAGCAGAAGGTATTTTTAACAAATTTCTCCATTTACTGGATATTGTTCTATATTTATTGAACAACAATTAGTCGGTACTAGGCTTCTAGTATAGCTGTGAAGGAAAATTCGAATTTTTCTTTAATTGTTGCGAAAGAATTATGTTTCGAGCATCAGATACTCAAAAATAAATGAAAGCGTTTTTCTCTAAACCTGACATCAAGAGCAACATGTTTACGGTTACGATTCTCAAACTGTCTCAGTGTATAGGATACCGTACTATTAGGAACAATCTTCATGGTTACTTTCATTTTATTATAACTGAAGATCTAAATATTTTCTTAAATTTAAATGGGAGAGGTGAAAATTCTGTTTCAGGGGAGATTACTCACTGTACAAATACTCATGCTATTTTCTCAAGCCTCTTAAAAATCATTCACTTTTAGGGGTAAGATATCTGAACAACTATTTCAGATACATTTTTTTCCTTATCCAAGGATGATGATTTCCTTCACTTCTCTCTAACAAGGATTTAGAGCTTCAAAAAAACCAGTCTCTCTGGAAGATAACTATCCCTTCTCTCAAATAAGACCTATTTAAAACAACAAAATTGCAAAAGTCAACAGATGCAGATTGCAACAGTTATTATAAGGGAGCCCAAGAAGATTATTAACATTTTAGCGAAACATCAGACAAAAAAATAAAGAATATTAACCAAGAGAATTTTGCGTGGGCAAAATAATAATAATTCCATTAGAGCTCAAAAGTAAAACTTCGCAAAAATCTAGATCAGGCATTGAAAACAAAATATAAAAACAGTGATGCAAATTGAAATAAAAGATAAGTATAAATAATATTCCAAGGAGGATAGAGCTTGTAAAAGAAAACAGCTACATGGGTGATATCAATGATAACTCACAACATCAAATCAGTTACTTACTTAATCGAAAATACTTAATCAAATCAAAGAGGAAGTAACATTAACCAAAAAATATGCAATAGTCTAAATGTGATTTAATCAATCTTCTCAGAGAGTTTTCACAAGCAAACATTTCCCTTTCAACAAAATGAAAACACCCCCGCTGAACGAAGTCGATTGACTCTCGGGAATTATAAAGCAACTTATTCAATATCAATAAAAACGTAACAAATGGATTATGAAGCAACTTATTTTAACATCCTTAAGGCCTTACAAATGAATGGCAGCAGAGGAAAAAATTAAGAGATAAAAGACAGTCGATTTAACGCGAAAGCCATTAGCAATGTTCGTAATGGGATAGGAGTTAGTAATCTATATCTCAACTTGTCTAATGACTGCAATCTTGAGATCATTATTCAAACGAAAAAATACAGAACAGTAATCGTTACTGTAGTCGTTATTAGTTGTTATTTTTCATGTTACCTAAAATTAGGTTAACACAAAACTCCAGGCGTTTATTCTCATTCAAATGTTCTAAATGATCTGTGCAATGCGCGCTAATGTTTGGGTGGGAGTTAGTTGATGATCTTTTGTGCTAAATTGCGTTAAACTGACAGTTTTTCATTTAAATTAGAACTTCTTACCTTTTCAAAGACCTCAAGTAGTAATGTTATAAACCTTAAGTTGTAATGTTATAACATAAACAAAATCAACAACACAGTGTTAGCTATTAGTTTTCTTTAAATTTCTCTAGATTTTAAGCAGTTAATTTCAAGTATAACGGTGAAATGTTTACGATTGCCAAGCAGAAGGGTATAAAATTTTATGATGTCCCAGAACCTATTTCTTAATCAAATGGTCCTACTAACAAAATTATTTACCTTATTATGCAGCTATTAAATGAAATGGATTATCTTCAGTTGCTTAAATATATATATATATATATATATATATATATATATATATATATATATATATATATGTTAAGTACATAAAAATTAAAAATTCAAATGTTTTTAAAGTTTAATGACAGATTTAAAAAAAGTGAATTTCAAATTCCGCGAGCAATTAAAATGGTTTATTCAGTTCAATGAGAGAGAAAGTCAGTAGGTAAACATTATTAAATAGAAGAAGGCAAGAGATGCAGCTCCGCTATCTCGATTATAACAGAAAAGAATATAAGAGCATTTTTTAGAGTGTAGATTGACTTATTAAGGTGATTTTTTTAGGGATTTCACCAGGTCACGACGAACTCACTCGGTATAAGATAAGGGATAAGATGATGGGATTATGAGGGATCAACATGGCATCTATTTATTTCGTAGAGATTATTTCTGAAAGATTTATAACCATAGAAAGCTGATTAATCAAATTTATGAGAGCGTGATCTAAAAAATTATAAGAAAAATTTGGAATTGGATCAGAAAATAGGAAGGAATTTTTACTTTTGAGTTAGAGAAGGAAAACTTAGGAAATTAAATTTGTGTTATGATGAATCAAAACAATTTTGAGGGCATATAAAATTAAATATAGAGGTATTTGTTTACATAGTAACACAAATTCTTGGTGCGTATACATATAAGTGCTTGCGTATGTGGGTGGGCGGATGTGTCTATCTTTTTTAAGTGTTAAATCCGCTCTATTAATTTCTTTCTAATTTTATCTTATTCTAACGCCACTTCAAATTAATTCCAACCAATCTTTTCGCACACCAATTATTTCTGCAATACATAAGTCTCGAAGTTAGCAAACTATATAGTATTCTACGCATCAATCATATGGCTGTCAGAACAAAAACTCACGTTTCACTGACTATTTTCTCTTCTGCTTTCGCTTCTTCTCTCATTTTAGAGTGAATTCGTTGTTATCGTGATCTATGTGCTTCAATTTGCTTCTATATGAAATATTCCCTGCTGTTTTTAATATAGTAAAGTGTTTTGATTATCTGTACAGTGACCATACTCAAATGAATAAAGAAATTGAGACTCAAAAGAGTGCTGCCTTGATCAGATAAAATATTTATTGAGTAATGCATTTTAACAGATTGGTACTGTGTTGGTGGCAGCACAAATCCGCTTGCAAAAAAATCACAAAACCAATAATCGTCAACGAGAGTAATAATAATAGATCTACGGTGTCAAATTCATTTCCAGCCACTTGCTGATTTTTAACAAGTAAAAGTCACGAGGAATACACTATACTTAACTACAGTGATAGTTTTTATTTCCTTATTTGACATTCGAAGAAGAAATACGACTTTTTGTAATTTATACCGTAATGATTGTACTGCCCACCATGACGCTTTCTGTTATATAACCTCGGTACACTAATAGCATTATTATGTATCCAGCAGATTATTTTATCTCTTATGTCCCAGCATGAATACTATATTTCCACTTTACTGGGAAATTCTGATGTTCATCAGCAATGTTTCGTTTTGTTTTCATGCCATCTGGTTTCGTTAAAGATACACTAAATGCCAAGGACAAAAATAAACAAGCAATCGAAAATATTAAAAATAGTAAACATTTTTCAACAAAAATCAATATTTTTCTAAGAATATTAATTTACCTAACACAGAATAACTTCAGCAATCGATAAGAGTATTGTAAATAAACTTATTTTTCCTTGTTCACTGAAAGCCGAATATTTAAAATAAAACACATCAAGCAAGGTGTAAGCAACACACCAAGCAAGCATTAGAAATATAATTGGAAAGTAGATATTATTTTATTATATTCTCTGTGTGTGAGATATTCGCAACAATGGATGGAGGAAATATTCCGGCGATTCAACAAGACCAGTTACATCCTTTTATCGAAGTTTGCAATATCTTATTTTAATGTATTGTATAAATAAAAATTTCAAAAATTGAATTGAGAGAGAAAGAAAATTGACCTTTAGAGTTTTCATTGCATGAGAATCGTGACAAGCTAAAGTATTTTTAATCAATAAAAGCATCTCTTAAATACCGATCTAAAATTCTACAAAAACACTGGTATTCACAAACATATGTATGTAATTAGTTTCGTAAATCAGCTTTCTCATCAGTTAAATCACAAAACGATGGATGATGGAGATTTTTTTAAAAGTTTTATTTGCTTACAAGTTAGTGATGACTTAAATATAATTCAAATTCTTGCTTCTGTAATCATAATTATAAGTAAATTAATCCAGTCACGAAATTTTATTTTAGCGGAAAAGCTTCAGAAACCATTATTATATATAGGGAAAAAAACTAATAAGGAAAAGGAAGAAAAGCTATTTCCAGTTTTAGTTTGCTACGTATACGTGGTGATGACATAAAATAAATGTTTCGTAACAGCAGTATCAAATGTACAGTGCTTAATTTAAAATCAATTTTAACACTACGCGTCTAATGGTAATAAATTATTCATTTTCTGTTATGTAGTATTGCTTTATTTTTCTGGTTCATTATTAACTCATTACATTTCCTTTCTTCACATGGAATGAATTGTATGAATTGATTTTATTTTCTTATAAATTGTTTTGTACAATTTGATCCTGTTTGAATTCCAAATTGTAATTTTTAAGACATTCACATTTTTTTAAAAATATTCAAACATTTTTAAGATATTCATTTTAGTTTATGACATAATTAATTAAAATAATTGAATAGTTAATATTGCATTTAATAGTTACAAAAAAAAATATGTAAACTCTTTGAAAGGAGAACTTGAGAAATGTTATTTGATTCTTTTATTTATTTTTAATAAAAGTAGTTTATTTTTACACGTGTTTATTAACAAACTAACATTAGTTTCAATAAAATAAACAATTTTCTTTTACAAAGATTCAGATTTGTGTTTATATATAGTTTATTTCATACCAGTTTTCAGCGTTAGGCTAGCTACTCAGTCTGGGCACTAGCTAGTAATTAGCCCCTCAGGCACAAGGGCTACAGAAACGTAAATGAGTACCACCTGATGGAATTACTTAGGTCAGGGCAGACTTCAACTGAACTAACGTCTCTTTGCTATATATCTTGTAAATTAATATGAGCAATATTAAAGCTCTTTATTTTAATTAAGCTAAATTACACAAAAATCTTTGATAAGGGATTCTTTTCAAATGAAAGAATAAAAACTTCATAAATTTTTTTTTTTTTTTTTTTTTTTTTGAAATTTAACACATTTTATTTAAAAACCAATTACGTTTGTAGGTTTCAGAAATCCGTACATGTGTTTCTTTTTTTCCAATTTTCTCACTTAAAAATACATCTTCGTAACTATAAATATCGATAGTAGATTTTTATATGATCAGAATGAAAATATAGATTAATTATAGAATAATTATAATTATAAGTGAACTTAAGTATAATAAGTGTACATTTTAAATAAAATGAAATATATTTATTGTATAATAAGTAAACTTAAATATAGTAGAGATGTATAAATAAATACATTGGCGTATATTAAGTATATATGCTAATAAACTAAAGTATAATTGTCTTTATAAATATACCCAATGGTAAGAGTTTTAATAAATAAACTGAAGCACACGTTAAAAGTCTTAATAAGTAAAAAAAATTAATAAGACTTTTAATAATTAAACTTAAGTAATTAGTATCTTACCAGATAAAAAAAATTAATAAGCATAAAATAATTATTAGTTAAAATAAATATATTCCTGTATGGATAAATATCTTTTTTAAGTGTAATCATATTTTCCTTTTAAATATCTTTAGTGTTCTAAATATTTAACGCACGTTTCTTATGCATATCATAATACTGAATTTAGAATAATATCTCCCCAAATGCTTTTAAAATATTACATAACTGCCTTGAATGAAAATTATAACCAAATTTAGTTAAGGATATTTATTGCCCCTTAATTATGCTATCTTTATACACTCAATTGGAGAATTTGAGAATCATTGCATGAAAAATATAATGGTTTAATCTTAAGAATTTAATATTTTAACCTGAATACATTTAAATGAATTACCTCAAACTCAGACGAAATTCTTAACTCAAACCGTAAACATGAATTTATAACGTTTACATAATGCTTTTTTAACAAAATCTTTATTCCCATCACGAAAACAGGAACAAAATCTCACCTTATTTTTTTCACTTCATCAAAAAAAAAATTGTTTTACAAGTAAGAACCAAACTTTGAAGTGTTAGATTGGTGCTCATTATTGTAACAGAACTTTGCCTTGAGGTAGGTTCTGCGGTATGAATTCTAATGAGACCCGTGAAAGCATTGAAACCCGAGCGAAATCCTATCTGACATTATGTAACTACTACTTAAGGATTCCTCAGGGAATGAAATATATTGGTTGCGTCGTTGCCGTTGCCAGGCAACCAATTGCCTTCCTGCTCTAATCTTCAGTAGTGAATTCCCAAGGAATAGTATTCGTTCCATTCTTTTCTATAGTGACGTCATTCCTATTACTTTACACTTTTATTTCTACAGACTTTAATCGAACATACTTCGCATTTTATTCTAGAAAAATGAATTTCTTACACATCCAAATTTAAATGTATGAATTTCCAAGCCACTTGTTGTCCCCTTTGTGAAAAATTATGGAGGGTATTTTAAAAGCCCATCCATTGAAGCCTAACGTGTACGTTCTATCGCAAATACTGAAATATTATTTTATGGTTATATTTCCCATATTGCTTTCAGGAGGCATGATCTTTTTTCGTTGTGTTAATGATAAGAACTTCCAGTAGCATTTTACCACGTAACATTGGAATGATTTCCTTTCGAAATTACCACTGCATTTATGTTTATGATGCTAAAGAGTCTGGAAATTTACAAAATGCTTATATTATTGAAGCTCTGTGATATATTCTTAGTAAAAGAATAAATTTTTGTTTGTTATATAACACTTTTTGAGTTTTCTTTTTCTTCTTTTATTTTTAAGTATATTTTAAAATAATCGAGCAGTAGGCCATAAATAATATAAACTTGTTAACAGAAGCCTGTAATAGTGCTATAGTAAGTGAAATGTGTAATTATATAAATACAAAAAAAAATAGAACAATTGTATTAACCCGAAACTTTTCAAACAGCACTACAAACTACATTTTTGTTCATTTCTAACTGTAAACTTCTTAAGTTAAATGTTTATTGCGAATAAAATCTCAAAAAAAGAGAGTAAGACAATTTTTTTTGTTACCAACAAATAATAAAATAAATATATGTATTATTCTAACAACATAATTTGAATCTTACTTAAAATTCAAATCAATAATTATAATAAACAGTTATCAGAAAAATCACTCAAGAAAATGAGGAAGAAAAAAATATTACTTTTTTTCTTTAGTTGTTGTTGAATTTTGAGATAATAAGAATTCCAATGATATAAAATGAAATGCTGCTAGACAGAAATAAAAAAAAAATGTATGTTACTTAATTTAGACCCAATGTTAAATTTGCATCAATAATAATAATGCAGTATCTTTTTACCTATAATAGAATTACTATGTTTTATAAATTCTTTATTTATTTTCATCATACTTACTCCATTTATTTGAATAAACTCTAAGCAATTAGTTTCCTTTTTTTTACAAAATAAAAACATTTGTATTTCTTTTACAAATGTTTCAATTGTTTACGTATTAAAAATAATGATTTCTGACATCCAAGCTAATTTTAAAATTATTCTGTAAATTGTTTAAGAAATCATCTTGCAGTTGGAAGGGCATTTCATGTGACGATAAATGCTAATGAGCATTACCAAATATTTATATTGTTTTCTGAAGCAATTATTAAGTTGAGATTAGAGTGTAATTTCTGCTGCTGTTACAAATATTCTCAGTCAAATAATAATTAAGATTTTATCCGTTAGACTTGTTCTAAAAGAGGTTAAATGACTACATCTTGCAGGTTATTTTAAGTTAAGTGAAACGCTAAAATACTTCAAAATGTACATTTTTTTTTTATTTTGTGTAAATTTAAACCATTTTGCCTAATCCGTAATTGTGTTATTTAATAGAATTTAGAAAACAGATTATACCAAAATAGAATTTCAAACAAACTTACGATGCTATTTAGAAATCTATGTATACATGCATTTTTCTCAAAATGTGATTTTTAGGATTCTGGTATCCTTTTCTGAAGAAAAAAATCTAATCTATCTATTAAGCTGATATTTTGCATTTTATAGAATGAGGTTTATTTTGTATATCTAGTGAATAATTTTTTTTTTCTAATAAACACTTACAAATTTTAGATATGGCACAATATTTGCATAAAAGTTTGAGGAATTTGGATTATAAAATGTTATTAAATTAAATTTTTAAAATCATAATTTATGTCCAGGGTATGAAAGTCATGATCATAAGTACTCTTCAATTTTTTTAAAGTTATATTTGATGCAGAATGTATCTAAAGGTAAATACACGATTTGCAAATATAAATACAGCTATTTTAAATATTAGTTGTTCATGCGTAATTTCTTAAGAAAGTACATATAATTTTCTTTAAGCAAGCATCAACGTAGTCTACAGGTATTTTAATTTTAAAATATGATTTCTATAGCTTTTAAATTTAAATAGTGAGGACATTTAAACTGGAATGAATTGAATGGAATTACTGGGGATATATACAGCAAATACAGATTGAGTTGTTGTTGTTTTATTCGTCTTCAGAAAATAAAGATTTGGTTAATAATCTAGTCAGTTATAATCTATTTTATCCAGATTAAAATTCTAAACATTAATAATAATTGAATCATTAATAATAAAATAAGGGTAAAATATTTTTTTGAAAAAATCATGGAAAAATGTATTTCAGTAAACACTTGATTATTCATTTTTTTTCTTTCGAATGTAATTTTTTATTTGTATTTATAATCAAATACAAACAAAAAGATTTGATGACGGTAGTAGAAACTCCATTGAGCTAACATTACGTTCATGAAATCAAAATGACCGGTAAACGGGAGACTTAAATCTCGCTTTTTAAAAGAAGAAAAATCACCGAATTTAAAAAAGTATGGATATTATCAACGAAATAAGAATAACTGACAGACGACCGATAATTCTTTTTGTATGTCTTTTCCATCTTTTGTAAGAAATAAGAGATTCAGGTAATTCAGACACAATATCCTGTTCGTAGAAAATTTCTGGTGTTAACCTTATTCAAGAAGAGAGTTCAAAAGAAACAGTTTCAAATGCGATTAAAACAAAATAAAAAGTGTAGGTTTAACATGCCAGGATCTATTTAAATTTCTCTAGTGTATATGAAAAATGAAATTGAACAAAATGATCATTGAATTGTCCCCTCTGGGTGTCACTTTAAGCTTTACAATACTTTCATTGTTTTTATAAATCTGGTCACATTTTATTTAATTAAATTGAACACTTATATAAAAATTATCCTTACTTAATGTGTCTACGGTAACTCAAAAGTCATAATCACAACCATTGCATTTCGGAACGTTCCAGTTGTCCTTAGAGTTTCTTCTCTGTATCCAAAAAAATCATTTGAGCAGCATAATTGAGGACTGTGTTACATTTTAATAAAAATATTCCCATAAGTCTAAAAATCTTTACGCAAATTAATGTGGAAGTAAGGCAATGAGGCACTCAACACCATCCTCATCACTTGATCGCGATTCAAAATTACGAAATGCGTCAGCAGTAGCCCTAGTGCACCCTGAAACAATATAAAACTTAAAGTGATCAGTATATTCTACACTCTCAATAGAAACGAAGGTCATACAAGAATGCATTGAATAATTTTAAAAAAATAATTTTTGGTGTTCATCTATACGTAGCTTCATTATTTCTTTGTTTCCTCTTCAGTGATCTTAGAAGACTTTTGTAACTTGAATTGCTTAAAATAACAACTCCTTGTCAACCAAAATGAAACGTGATAAGTTAAATGAGATGAAGTTAAAAAGTGTAATGAATTGATTTGAGGATAGTGAAATATAAGCGAAATAGAATTCAAAGGAAAGAGAAGGGAGACGGATGATAACGATTAACTGATAGATGGTCGTAAATTGGAGTGAATTATTATAATTAACAGTTTTCATTGGTGTTAAAGGAAATGACTCCTGTTCAGAATAATGGAAGAGAAATCTGCTCTAATCGAAAAGTATTTGAATCAAAATGAGTGATTTGGTAAACTGCGATTTTATTAAGTGAACATAAACTGGGATTAACTAAATTCAGAAGGATTCTAGAGAAAAGGATCTTGCGTGTTCTTTGATAGCTAATGAAGTGTTTTGTCTTTTTCTTAAGTATCTTCAATTAAGAATTTGAACTTATTAACCATTTAATTAGATTTTAAGATGGCTTGGAGTTAAATAATGAAATACGGTTATTCAAATTTCCCCAAACATTCAAAAAGGATTTGTTTTTTTATGTTTTGAATGTCTTGAAACGTATCGTGCTACACGATGTTTTTATTTGTCAAGGGAGCTCAGAGAGAGAACACATCCCTTCAATTTTTGGAGTGATTGTATCATAACAGGTCAATTGAAAATTCCCCGGCTTACCATAGTAAAACACATTCTTTGGCAAAATTGGTTTTTTTTACTCAACATAATTCCCTTCAAGGGTGATACACTGATTATAGCGACCCTCCAATTTTTCGATACCATTTTTGTAGCACGATTTGTCCTTTGCTTCAAAATAGGCCTCAGTTTCGGCGATCACCTCTTCATTTGACGAAAATTTCTTCCCAGCGAGCATTCTTTTGAGATCTGAGAATAGGAAATAGTCGCTGGGGGCCGGAGAATACGGTGGATGAGGAAGCAATTCGAAGCCCAATTCATGGATTTTTGCCATCGTTTTCACTGACTTGTGACACGGTGCATTGTCTTGGTGAAGCAGCACTTTCTTTTTCTTCAAATGCGGCCGTTTTTCGGCGATTTCGTCCTTCAAACGGTACAATAACGCTATGTAATAGTCGCTGTTGATGGTCCTTCCTTTTTCAAGGTAGTCAATGAAAATTATTCCATGCGCATCCAAAAATACAGACGCCATAACCTTGCCAGCCGACTGTTGCGTTTTCCCACGCTTTGGAGCGGGTTCATCGTGTGCAGTCCACTCGGATGACTGTCGATTGGACTTCGGAATGAAAGGATGGAGCATTCATTGTCACATATCGACACAAAAACTCGGGTTTATTACGCTTGATCATCTTCAAACACTACTCCGAATCATCAACTCGTCGTTGTTTTTGGTCAAAAGTGAGCTCGCGCGGCATCCACTTTGCACAGAGCTTTCTCATACCCAAATATTCGTGAATGATATGATGTACACATTCAGTTGATATCTTTAGAGTGTCTGCTATTTCATTCAATTTCAATTTACGGTCGTTCAAAATCATTTTGTGGATTTTTTATTGTTTTCGTCGGTAACAACCTCTTTTGGGCGTCCACTGCGTTCACCGTCTTCGGTGCTCATTTCAACACGTCTAAACTTAGCATACCAATCCTTGATGGTTGATTTTCCTGGGGCAGTGTCCGGAAACTCGGCATCAAGCCAAGTTTTTGCTTCAACTGTATTTTTTCCCTTCAAAAAGTAATATTTTATCAACACGCGAAATTCCTTTTTATCCATTTTTTTCACAATAACAAAAGTTGCTTCACTCAAAATGCTATAATTCACAAACTAATGAACCGACAGCTGTCAAATTTATACACGCATCTTTTGAGGGTTATGGCTAACTAAAAAACATATGGATTTAATTCTAGTAGCGCCATCTCTATGTGTCAGGCCGGGGACTTTTCAATTAAACTGTTACTCTTCCTTTACTATTCAATTAGAGGACTGGTGCCTGCTGCAGTTCAGATCTTCCTGGAAGACAGGTTTGATAGTTCTAAATAAAGCATATTGAACTCGAGACCTATAACTACTCAGCCAATAAATATCTGTCAGGAAACGACTTCTGAACTATTTACGTTTAATATGATTTTAAAATTAAAAATAATGCTTAGTGTTATGTTTAAGACTCATTCGAGAATTTGTAAGAGAATAAAAACAGTTCTATCATAATGGGAAAGTATTCAAAAACAAGAAAATAATTTGTTTTTTGTTTCATTAAGTTACAAGAATTAAATTGTCAGGAACGCTCCAGAAATATTTTCAAGAATAACTTAGTCTCTATAAGGTACAATAAATTACCTATTACTGCAATCTTCCTAGACAATAAATATTTCCATTGCCATTAGTTATTAAATTAAAGGAAGATATTTTGGAAGAAATTTCAAGTTTATTTTTTAATTGTTTGTACATTACCCACAAAAAGGTATAGCACAATTTTAAAAAAGAAACAATTACAGTCATAAAAAATATCAGTAAAAATAATTATGACAATAACGGCACATAAAATGAGATCATTTGAGGAAGTGGATTATTAAAACCTAATTCTAACAAAAATATTTCTTTTCAGGCCAACTTAATTGTTCTTAAACAAGCAGTTTGTTTCAATTTATTTTCCGTTTGAGGAAAATATATCCTATTATTTTTTTCAATTTGAAACTTGAATGGTAAATTCATTGGTAACAAAAGTGAGGAAAACATAGAACTCTTGTTCAGTTTTCACTTGATTTTATAAAATTCTACAGTTATGAAAATCATACAACGAAAATAATACAAACATACACTAAATTAGATTGAAAGGTAATGCCCCCATATCCAAAATGTTTTCTACTTGTTATCGAATCTTAAACTTCTTACTATACCTGAAAGCTGCATGCTTCCCATATTTAACACAATTGCTTTTTTTTTTCCCCAGTAGTAGCTGGTTTTATGGGAACGGAATAGGATGGCGACTCTTATGGAGTTAACGTGGAACAATAAGACATCATTGCACCCTACCTTGTGTCTTTCACCTATTCCCAAAGATGAGAGGGATATTACTTACTCATAAGGGACCTTAAGGGCAAGTGATATCCCTGTTATCTTGCTCTTAAGAGATATCACCTTTCTGACGACTATGTTAAACCTACCATGATAGCCTAGAGGTGACAATCCCACCTGAATTTTTTTCCGGTTGATTTATTCGACTGGTTATGCATTGGTGCAAATGCGGTGAAGGAGGGAGGTTGCTATGTTAAAAAAAAACTAGATAGAACATTACACAAAAGACACATGCATCTTTTAAGTATAACAAAAACTGTGAAAGTCGGGTAAAAAATAAAAAAATATGGTAATGAAGGCATTAGTTTTCAACCAAGAGTAGCGCATAACACACAAAAAATAGCATAGCAAAAGTTAGTTAAATGAAGAGAAATTCGGCATATGCTTTAATGAAGGAAATGAAATAGAGTTCAGAAAAGTAAATACTTGACCTAAACACAGGTTCCACAGATACCTCCGAATAACCGAATATAACCGAAACGTGGCAAAGAAAGTAGATGGAGGAAAATTAAACATTAAAGGGTGTGAAATTATATCCATCCTGGTATCTTTTTCTAGGGAAAATCATTTAATATATAATTGACGATTAAATTATTTAACTTTTAATTCAAGTGATTTTTAAAGAGAAAATGGCATCAGTTTTTTTAGTCAGTTGAAACTATTATATAATTTTAATGGCGATTTCCCAAATAGAAATTTTGAGAAATTCTTTTTTTTTTTATTTGATTAATAAAAAGTTTTTCATGAAACCCATTGCTGTTTTACTTCACCTAAACTTGATTGTTAACTTCACTTTCTAAAATATATTTTGATGTTTCAAAGCCTGTTATTTCATGTGAACATGCAGCCAAAATTATTGAATCTATAATCAGACTTAAGTCCAAAACATCAATTTAATTGACTGAAAATAACAAAATTAAACAATTCTGTCTTCGATTATTTTTCAATACAAAAGACATAAATTGGATATTTTTCAGTTTGCTTGAATATTATATACGAAATGCATTTCATTCGCATATTCGAAAGTGTGAATATTAATTGTAGTGAATTAATTATTAATTTTAATTAATCTCATCATAAAACTGGTTTTATTAGTGACTAGCACAATGAACTAAAATCACAGTAGCATAATAGAGATGACAGGTACATGCATTCCATCAATGTTTAAGGAACAACATCTTCTAAGTTTTAATACTCGGAATAGAAATTTATTAAATTCTAGCTGAAATATCCCGCATTTCCCGGGCTTTGTCCGGAGAGAGGTGGTTTCATTTGGGGAGATGTGGGGAGTATTTTGAAATATCACGTAGTGTCTTTTCCTTCTTATTGTGGTTTCAAGGTGAATTGTGCAAAATCTTATCAAGCTCAAATAAAACTGTAGAATTTATTTTTCAAAGAAAAAATAATTTTACCCACATTTTATGGCAAAACTTGAGGATACACAATGTTTCTCGTTCGTTTGTCCGAAGCGCGTAAGCAAACTATCCGGCATGCCGACTCTCTGCCATGTGAAGAATATGGCGTTCCTGGATAATATCTATCGCACAAAATATTGCCCTTGTGCCTCATTGAATTGATAGCAAATACTCACCGGATGCTAACAGTAGTCATTTGAAATTGAAGGATATATTTGAATCACTGGTTTTGAATATTGTTATTCAAGGTTTATGTGATGTGTTCCCTTCATTATTTAACTCTACAGCCCTTTTAAATTCCATAATTGTAATTTAAGATGGCCTTAGAGTTAAATAATGAAGGAAGAGTTAATAAGAGATAAATAATGAAGGAAGAGTCAAAAGTTTCAAAACTACAACTGAAGATACGTAAGAGATATACAACACAGTTTATTAATTCTTAACTTAGAATATCCAAGATCTCTATCTTTCTCTTTCGAATCACTCTAAAATCAGTTAATCCTAATTTATATTCCAATAATAAAATATTAGCTTACCAAATTACTCCTTCCGATCCACACACATTTTGCTCATCACAGATTTAACTCGCATTACTCTAACTGGGAGTCACTTCGATCCAAACAATTATTGAGATGATTCCCTTCAATCTACACATCTAACAATTCGTCGTTATCCTTTATCTCTCCTCTCTTTCATCTCAATTCTATTTCACTTATATATTACCTACTCTAATTCAATTCACTACACGTCTTATCTTCATCTAATTTATCTAATCACGTTTCATACTGTTGAAGAAGGAATTTAGAATGTATGCAATTCAAATTAAAAAAAATTACGGTTAGTTCAATGTATCTGTTTATACCTTCTATTTATAAACTGTTTCATTTGAATAAATAGCAAGCATGTATTCTGTATCATTTCTTATGTATGTCTAATGCAAGAAGAAATTTGTTGAGCCCGTAAAAAGAGATTTTTGAATTATAAATTACACAGTGGCCTTCCTCTTGTTTTAAGGGTAAAGTGTGCAACATTTCATCAAGATCGGAATAAAATTGTAGATTTGTATGAATTATACATGGAGTGAGACTGTTCTTATATATAAGGAAATATATACTATAAATAATAAAGCCACAAAATTATATTCATTGTCCTCGCATTCATTTGATACATAAATATGAATTTCAACAGTGTGTGTATTATATTACAGGTACAATCCCTTTGTAACGACTTTCAGAAAAGATAATTATATTTTTGTTGGAGAAGTAAATCTGTACATCACGGTGAAAAACAAAGGCATTCCCTCTGGAAACGACTATTTATTCATAAGAGTTTGTGCAATTTCCAAATCTTTTTAAGATTCAGAAAGCGTAACTAACACACCACACATATTAAATTTATTTTAATTCTAAACTGTGCACAATTTCTCATCAAGTGTTCTTTATCTTGTTCTTTTCCTTAGAAAAATTACCTGGTATCGGTTGAAGCAAGGAAATGTTAAAACATTCAAATTAATATAAGAGCATGAGCGACGGATAAGACGGATTTAGTTGATAGAAATTCTATACACGGCTGATCTCATATCATGGTCAAGGCATTTTCCCTGAATGGAGTATTGTCGTGCTTAGGTCGCCAAACCAGAGCTGTCATAATACAGTCACGAAAACACATTAAAGTGAATTAAAAAAGCCCTTTGCGGTTAATTTAATAGTGACTTCAGAATTCTTTCATCGTCTGAGAAATGATAATCAGCTATAAATATAGTTCTATAATGTAACAGAACCAAATTTTGTTTAAACAAAAATATATCCAATTTCAAATAAATATATTTCTTAACTTGTAAAAGGTTCTTACCTATATTTCGATTTAACTAAATTCTGGAGCTTATTTAATACGTTATTTGAATTAAGAACAGTACCATGCGAAGGAACCGCGAATTATGTAATTTAAAATTACTGTATAAATGTAGTGAATCAGATTGAGAGATTGGAGGTATTAGAGAAAAATATTGGAGATAGAGGAATTACAAGGATTTAGTGTGAGCACGCAATATAGTTATACGCACACTCCAGTAATGAGAAATGTATTGGAATCGGATCTAGTTTTGTTGTTATTAAGATAAGTAGAAGTTTCAATTATATTTGGTTAAAATGGCGATTAAGATAACTATGGCGATTCATTGCAACACCTTGCTGAATTGAGTAACTGTGGGATGCGATTTACTAAGCAATCATATATTGACTCGAATCCTGACAATAAATCTCTACCTGAATTGGTTCCATTAATTTAAAATTGACTCTTTAGAGTTCATAGATATGCAGAATTTTTTATTATAATATTTGTTTAAGAATGGGATTGCTTAATCACTCAACAATATTAATTTATTTTGATATTTTATTTCAGAGATTGAATAAAGTTGTTAAGCCTTTTGGCCGATCGTTATTGTGTGAATATTTCGCTTGCCGTAAAATCTTGTCTATAATAGGCACTTTTTTTTCCACATTTTGGTCCGTAAAAATAAGAGTGTACATTATACTCGAGTAAAGATTTTTTTTTTAAATTTTTTTTAAACATTGAACAATGAAAGTGCTGCTGCAGCTGTAAGAGATCGTTGTAACACGCGTGCTACGCAGGTGTTTTTTCACACAAACGGGAATTTATACATGTCACATATTACGACGGCACCAAAAATTATGACTTGGATGCAACAACAATAGATTGGCTGTAGTCTAATGAAATTTATTAAGACCAATAATTTCACAGTAGTGTTTGCTTGGTGTTAAAATTTTAAGTTTTTTTTTGTAGAATTTCACATTTTCGTTTCTTTTTATTAAAAATTTCAATTATATTAACAAATACTAGAGAAATTTTTAAATAAAATATTAAAAAGTTATGAGCGTATATTATATTCAAATTTTAATTTTTTCCATAACTTTAGTGCAAAATATAGCATGCGTATTGTAAAAGTGTGCGTATTATAGTCAAGATCTTACGGTAATCAAAACAATGACAATTCGTTGCAATAGTTTTAATAAAAATTTATTGATTCTGCATACATGTATTTCTTCGAGTATTCCTTTCTGTAAAGAATTCCACTGAAACTATAAAATTAAATCTGTATTAAAATTTTAGAAAAGAAGTTCCTTTAGAATTTAAATAAATATAAATAGTAGGAGCATTATCCATTATTTCTTAATAAACATGCAGATTTAACTGCTTCAATTTTGTTACGTAGGCGATGAATATTGAATACATTATCTTGCTTTTATATTCGAAATTCAAATGAAAGCTTAATTTAAATAAGCTTTGAGACAGATATAAATGAAAAGACTCTAAGTATCCAAGTGATTTGCTTCTAGATAAGTATCAAATTCAAGTATACAGAACAGGATTGTGCTAAAAGCATTCTAGAATTTACTTTACAGTAATAACAGCTCCTTGAATATTAGTAAGGGAAAATAAACAAAGAAAGCAATGGAAAAGCTAAAATAAACTGAAGACTTTCCGTAAGGAATCTTTTATTTCAGTCATAAAAACTATTGCTCGTAAATTCATGATGAATAGATGCATGAATAATTAAAGAATTTGCAATTGTATCAGAAAATGGATAAATTTATTTTCCATGGGGAATCAAAATAACTTTTCAAACTCTGAGAACAGTATACCAGTTCATATTGTAATCCTTAAACTACTTTTGAAACCTTTATCAATTTTTAATACGATACACATCAAAATAATTTTTAATATATTCTTATTTTCCTGTATTGTTTTAATTGTACTTTCCTTACATAGCCGTTACAAAGAACGTATTTCGAATTAGCATAAATATGTTTTATATTTAAAATATTTTAAAGATGAAAATATTTTTTAAAAAGTTAGGTTTAAATTTAACTTTTGTTGTCTTAAATTAATTTTATTATGCTGTTTCGAAACAATAAAATTATTAAATTGCATTACTATAAAAACATTCTTTCATAATGGTTATTACTTTAAACAATTTTACTGGATTATGTTACTTTATTAAATACGAGTAAACTGCTTGTATTTTCTTTTCTCACCTGATCCATTGATTACTTACTGATTTTTATGTAAGCACTTGATTATATATGCTGGTTTGTGGGATGGTATTGAGTGGTTCCTTTAATGGGTAGTCTATGTTTGACACTCTACACTTTTGCAGTTAGCTAGGTCCTCTTAAATACGAAACAAAAATAATCTAAAATAATTATTTCGATTATAATAGTGAGAAATTGTGCTCTTAGCCTGATAATTTTAAGAAGGTGGGTTAAAAATAACCCATGTCCGGAATGGGAATAGGATAGCTCCTTGTAGTTTTTGTCCAGTTGTCATTTTTCTTTTTTTTAATTTTCTAAGAAATCCTTGAGTATGACACCCTTTATCAAGGATTGCCATACCTTCACCAACCAATGAGACCGTCCGCTTCCTCATTAGATCAGATTCACCTCAAGCAAACCATTGTTTTGATTGTTGCTCTATTTCCGGTGCATGATTTCTAACAGCATCAACAGTAACACTAATCTCGGATTCAGTTAATTTTTGTACTGGAGAGCAAACGACTTCCAAACCAAAACTAACCTATGAATCAGTGTCAATTTATTTTTTTTGCTTCATTTCACAGTTGATAGCACACAATAGTAACACCAACTTGTCTTAATAATGCATCAAAATCAAGTACTTTTTTAATCAACCTTGTATTAAAATGTGTTCTTAAACAGTCATAGTTTTGTTTCAATTATCTTTAAAAACAATTATACAAATTCAATTTGAATTTTTGTTTTTAAACACCATTGCCTTCCCCCTAAATGTAATGGAATGTGCAATGACTTTATTAACGCTTAAAACACATATTATACATATAATTAAGAAAAATCATTTTTGAAAGTTTGTTATAAAGCTCATTTCAATAATTTACTTATAATAAAGTTAAAAAAACGCATAAATATATAATTAAATAATTTCTTTTAAATTCAGTTTTGTTTTCAAATAATAAGTTTCTGCTAGTTTAAATTAAACAAACTTAATTTTAAATTATCAAATTCCAAAACTGCAGTAAAAAAGTATTTTTTTTTAATTGCGCACGAATGATCTCCTAAGGTTTGTTTTTACAACCTATTATATTCCAGTTAATTTGAAGGATTTGAATAAATAAAATCGATTTTAATATTTCGGAACTTCTTATGCCAAATCACTTAATTCTAATTGAAATTTAAAGACAAATTGTAGGAAAAACAATCCATAGTAAACTATATAATATCAAAATTATTTTCAAATTCCTGTTTCAAAATTAATTTCTTAGGTTTCGAATATAATCGTCTCACAATAAATTTATCATAGTACCCTCATTTCCCATTAATCGTCGATGTGAATCACGTATTATAATAAGTGAAATATTTAGTCTGGTATATGAATGATGTAATAAACTTCTTATTCTTCTTTCAGTATTTTTTTAATATCAAATAACTTTGCCCTGCGCAATGTTATTTTAAGTTACATAACTCATCACAACTATAATTTAGTTTTAGCATGCAAGTCTTGCTCCACTCTGCTGGATTAAATCCTTCCATGACTTTATCAGATAGTCAGGATAGTGATGGATGGGTATCCTTTATTATCCTGTCAATCTGATAAGATATCCTGAATAAATGCCACTCTGGATTGCAGCAGTTTCCAAATTTAACATTAATATTTTACATGCAGAAATTAAACGTCTCTATATATGTTCCAAATAATATATTTTATTCTTTTGAAGAATATATCCTTTCTTAATAAGTATTAATAGTTCTTATACAAATAAATATGTTAATTTATATAATTAATTTCCATATATATAAATATATTGATGAAAGTAATTCCCATAAATAAATATTAACGAATGTAAATAATTCCTGTGCTAATCAAAGTAAATATTTCCATATAAATAAAAGTAATAACAAATGTAAATAACTCCTGTGTTAATCAAAGTAAATAATTTCCATATAAATAAATACATTAATGAAAGTAATTAATGGAGAAATAAATAAATACATTAATGAAAGTAAATGATTCCATATATATATATATATATAAATATACTAATCAAAGTAAATAATTTTTGTACAAATAAGTACACTGTTGTAAAAAAAAAGTCGAAAAATTAACATATCAGCGAGACGAAGAGACAGAATGACTGAAAGACCAATTAGGAGATTAACTAGAGTTAGGTGTGGTAGCACTGCACATGCGCAGATATGCAGCTAGACGTAATGCGGGAGTGTCGGAGAGCGATAAAGTACGTCGGTAGTTTAAGCTCAGCATTTCTGGAAAAGCATTTGTACAGTGCGTATCAGTTTAAACGACGTAAAGTTCCTGCCTCAGTGTGAAATGTTAAACATCAATCTGTTAAAAAACATTTTGATGATTTTACTCGAGGTCGAATCATTGGAAAGATAGAAGAAGGTTGAAGTGTGACTGTGGAGTTGGGGATTGCTCACAGCATCGTTTCATGACTTTGCAGAGAATTTCAAACGACAGGAACAGCTGTCCGATGGCTCAGCAGTGGCCGCTTATGAGCAACCACGCAGTGGACGACCATTATATTGCCCTACAGGCCAGAACGAACATGAGGCAAACAGTGAAAGAAATCGCTGGACACACAGTACAGGCGATTGGACGACCCATATAACGTTTTACTGCGGCGAAGAGGCTGCTCAGTGGTGGCTTGTTTGTACTACAACGTGTAGCTTTAACGCCTGCACATTGGATAAGGTACTTTCTGTGGTGCTGAAAACACCAGAATTAGACAGATCATCAATGGGTCTAGTACTCTTAACGGATGAGAGCACGTTTGGTCTGAGTAGCGATTCAGGGTGCATAAACATATGCAGAGAGCGGAGAACTCTCAAAATCCTCTGAAAGAGACTGGTTTGGAGTTCGCAGGCATCAAGTTCCTCCTTTTGGAAGGCATCATGCTTGGTTGCCGTACCGATCTTCACATCTTAGAAGGAAGTTCAGTAAACAGGATCCGCTATCGTAACTAGATTCTAATTCAGTATGAGCGTTTTATTAGAGGCACTATGAGTCCGTAGTTCCTTTTCATGGACGACAATGCTGCAGTTCATCGCACAGAAGTGAGGATATTGAAGGCATGGATTGACCGGAAAGTCTCCAGATCTGAATCCCATCGAGCATTTATAGGGCTTTCTAAGGAAACACTTGGTAGCACGTAACTTACCACCAGTAACGATCAGTGAGCTCTGATTGGTGGTACAAGACGACTGGGCTACAATGCCTCAACAACTCATTAACATCCTGATATGCAGCATGGCCAGACGATTTGAAACTTATATAGTAGTCAAAGGAAATCATATTCCGTATTAAAGGCTAGGTGTTTTATCCTTCAGTCACATTATATTCTATGCTACTTTTTCAATAAAGTTCCCTTTTTCTTTTTGATTTCTATTTTGGTAAGTTTTGCTTACACTACTCATGTTCTTATGTCCTGGGGATCTCATGGAATTATCCGTGTTCGATTCGAAAAGTTTTTGTACAAGGTTATATTGAAATATCTATCTTGTCTTTAATATTTGCATACCAGTGTTTATTGATGAAAGAAAATTACCATATAAATAAATATATCAATCTTAAGGTAAATAAATGTGATGTAAATAAATATATTGATGAAAGCAATTAATTCTCATATAAACCAAAATATTAATGAAAGCACAAAATTCCCACATAAATACATAAATTAATCGAAGTAAAAATTTCCATATAGTTAAACACATAATACAAAAATTTATATTTTCGAAAGAATTATAGATAAAAAAAAATGTGATAAAAATCAGTAATAAAAATCTTTTGGCTGAAATATTTAAATTCATGAATTATGTTATTAGTCGAAACTTTTAGACAAGTTTCTCAAGAAATTATTAAGCTTTTAATTCTCTTTCCTTCCAAAAAGGATATTTTTCCTTTAAAATTTCTTCCTCACAATGATTAAGTGTTATGCTCCTCCATAATACAAAGTTTTGTTCTCTTAACTACAATAACGAAAAAACCGTTTTTATTTCTCAAAAAAATTCTTATCGTGTTTATAATATGTAAATGTATTAATGCTATTTTAATGTTATGATTGGAAAAAAATACTGATAAAATATAATATGATGAATTAATCAGGGAACTGTGAAAGAAATCTTAGTTCTTAATAATTCAAAAAAAAAAGAAATTTTTTGCCTCATTAAAATCTAATATGATATACATATATGTGCATACTTTGTATTTTCTTATAACTTTTTTATCCCCTTTAAGCAAAATTTATCCAATTATTCCTTGAGTTCACTTAAAAATTGCTTTATTTTTTTTAGTTTAATCCTCTGTAAAGAAAAGGCTCTCTGTTAAAGATTTATTTTTGACTTAAAGTTACATTGTTTTGTTATTGTTATGGGTAACTCAACCGTTTTTTGGGATTAAATAAAAAATATTCCACATCTTTGTGCGTGTCAATATTTTCCTATCATCATTAGACCTGCACAACATTCTGAATTTGTTGTTATTTTATTAGAGTTGTATACATGTATGTATGTATGTGTGTATGTGTTTTGTGTGTATGTGTTTTGTGTGTGTGTGTACAGATGGCTGACAAAATAACATGAACACTTGTAGAAAAAGAAATAATCAAGTCACGCACAATAGTTGAAGCAATTTGAGTAGCTATTGCTCATGAGGGGCAGTTGATTCCGAAATTATGAACTATGGTAGAAATCTAGAACGGAATTTAGTCGCCAAATATCCTAACAAATGTTCAAAAGTGATCAAGTGTAGGATATGAGGAAACTAGAGGAAACATTCTTTTTCATCATCGTACTCTTCCAACCATTCTAGAACACGCTTAGCCTTGTGGTAATGAGCGTTGTGGTCTTGAATGAGAGGTCGCACGCACTTTGGTAAGACAGTCTGGACAAATGGACGGAGTTCATAGACCAGAATGCTCCGACAATTATAGTCCGTTATACTCCCATACAAGAGAAAAGTTCTCCAAGATATTGTACCCTAGACTATTAGTGGGTCTTCTCCACACAATAGAGTCAGAAACTGACAGACAGCATTATACGCATCTCGGGGCGATCTCCAGACCTAAACGAGGCCGATGATAGAAAAGAAGTTGAATTCCGATTCATCAGACCAAATTACTTCTTACCACCGTCGCTTGTAGGGGCAAGTCTTGGTGAACTCTGCCTCATTGCTTGAAGAAAAGAATTACATAGATTACGCAGTGATTTACAAACTGCCGCTTTACCAAAATCCATCTGACTTTGAAGTTTTCTTTGTACAGATCTATTGGAGACGGAACATGACGATAGCTGTTCAGGTTGGACTCTACTATATCCAAAGATTGCTTGCTTTTTAGGGTGGTTATGTGTTTCAACTGTCATCTATCTCGATGGGTCAATTTGGACTTCCATCCTCTGTTACACTTTACACACGCCATGTGCTTGTCTTCCATGAGATACGAGTTATGTGAAACACTTTCGCAACCAGGGTTTTGAGTTTTGTCAGCCAATCGTACTCTAAATCATTACGTTTTGTAGACTTCATTTGTTACAAATTTTCTCAGTGCGGACTATAAGTATATGCATCTTCTACTACTGGTTCTATCCCCACTACACTCAGTACATACAACAATTGGGTTACTTTGTTGATTCTTTTAGCATACTGCTGGAAAGGCAGTGATGGATATATATATATATACATATATATATTAAGACCTGGAGCTTATATATATGCATGTATATATATGTAATAACAGTAAGACTATAGAGCCGCATATATATATATATATATATTAATTCGACCCCCCATGTATATATATATATGTATATATATATATATATATATTAGACACTTGACCATGTATATATATATATGTAACCAATATATATATATATTAGACACCGCGCCATATATATATATATATATATATGGGGTCGGTGTCTAAGAGTGCTTTAATGCAAAAGGATAATTTCTTTCATCCTGTAATTTTCAAATTTTTTAAATGTTTAAATTTCAATAATTTTTAAATTTGTATTATTACGATAAACAATTTAAATAAATAATTTTTATTTGTAAAATCTTTAAATCACTCGATCAATGTAGGTTGGGCGGTTAAGATTTCTTGTTTGTAACATAATGGCGCTGTATTGGAAAGAAGTTATAAGAAAATCACTCTGCTTCGAATTAGCAAGAATTTTTTGTTTATAGGTTAAGATGTTATTGCTGTATTGGATGGAAGTTATAAGAATATCGCGTTATTCGAGTTTGTTTTGTTTTTTAAGATGTTTTTGATTGTAGTGTTATTGTGCTCAGTTGGATGGATGTGGAAGTGCATCACTCTTCTTCAGTTTGCAGCACTTTAGTGTTATACTATTTATAACTCTTTTTCATTTAAAAGTATTAACAGGCGTATAAATATTTTTAGATATTTTTTTCTGATTGTTTTATTATGTTTAGGTCTAAATTAATCTATTTCCATTGTTTACTTTTTTTCTTTCTTTCTTTCCTTTGGTTGAATTTTTGTTGTTTTACATTTGTATTTACTGCTTCATTTTTAGGATTTATTCCATCCTATTCTAATGTAATTCATTAACACATGATGGTTGGATGCATTATAACTAGTATGTGTACACATTATTCCATTCCAATGTATAGAACGGTATAAATTATATTACCTCCATTTATTGTTCTTACTTATTCCTTATCTCTTACTTTACCATGATTTTAATGTTGCTTGATTTTTTTAATTAATATGTATTTTGATGGTCTTTGGCTGCCTTTAATTAATATTCTGTTTGATGTATTCAAGTAAAATTTTGGCTTATTTTCATAAGACTTTTTTTTACTTTGGTAATATGTGTAGTTTTATTTTTGGGTATCCTCTTAAACATATTGTTTTCCTTTTAATTCAGTATTCTTTTAATTTTTATTCTAATTTAAATGGGTTTTTTTTTTTTTTTTGCAGATTCAAAGTGGCCACTGTAGCCTTGTGGTCATGTCTCGGACTCACAGCCTACGTTTCTTTTGTCTACTCGTGGGTTTGAACCCTGATGCCACTAAAAAACCACCGTTTATCGGGGTTGAACTTTTAAATCTGGTCGAGTTCCTAAGTCCTCCCGTTGGAGTGATGCGGAAATTTAGAAAAAGGAATTACAACTCTGGTACCGTCTTTGTCCCTTGACAGAGGTGGAAAACTACAATATTCATTGCTAATAACCATCGTGTTACTTCTCAGTACGACCTAAATAAACAGTCACATTTGAAGATTCAGGACTCAATCTGAAGTTTTTACTTTAAACATTGGTTTCTAGGAAGGAAAGAATCTCATTCTAAGAAAGCTATCACTTTTATAGAAATTAATTAAATTGAGTCTCGATCTCTTGTTTTTTTATGATAAAGCTAATGTCATTTTGTCATCAGAAATAACTGTTTAAGAGAAAGATATTCAATGTTTTTCAAACTTTCAAATTATTACTCAATTTTGATGGTAATTCAATGACGTAAATGAATAATGATTGAAGGAAATAAATGAATGATGAATGTGAATGATTAATTGAAGCTAAATAAATTATTATTGTATGAATTTTATTGACTCTTTGAAATTCTTACTTTGGCATATAAACACGTCAATGATAAATCAGGAAAATCTCTATAAGAGAAAAGGAGAAGGAAAAATAACTATTCAAATATCCTCATCAATCAAGAAGATAAATATTAATTTTCGTGTATGTCATCAAAATGTCAATAAATAAAATTTTTGAAGAAAACACTACTGGTTATAAAATAAATTAAATAATGTCTCATAATAATAAATAATTTATGACTGTGAATCTATTCAGAATAATATATTCTAGTGTTTCATAGGGTTTCATAATGCATCAGTCATCTTAGGAAATAGAATTGGATTCTTTAAATTCTTATAAAAATCAGCAAATACGTTACAAGATTATAATTTTTTTCCCTTTTTCATTAAAATAGCTCCTTTCATTTTTAATTAAAAGTATAGTAAACATCACGATTCAAGCATAAAGAATAAACATTCGACAAAAAAAGTTTCAAACATCTTTCAAAAAAAATGCCACATTTATTTTCTTGAAAATTATTCGACAAAAATGTTTGAAAATATATTATCGAGATCTTCGCTCTTTTTCGTTAACCTAAGCAGTTGAAAATAATTAAGAAAGGAATATTTAAAATTCTCAAGTTTTGTTTGTATTTTGAGAAAGTTGCGTTTTAAAAAAATCGATTTTTGAAGTCGATGCCTTTTTAATACATCAGATGAAACTTCGCACTTCTTTACTATGTTCGAGGGGGAAAAAACTGAAATTATACCATCAATCGATAAAGAGAGGTAATTTTCACGCATTCGTGAAATACTAGAACGGTAACTTGGAAACTTAAAAGAAGGGTATATTTAAATGAGTCATGTACTTCAGTCATTTTTAATTTTTTTTCTCCTAACTATTAGTTTTATACTGGTCTTTAACATACCACATAAAAATGAATTGAAGGTTTTATATATCCCAAAGTTTCATCCTGAGTAGTAACTTTTTCATATGCAAAAAAAAAATTGATGTTTTGAATATATACATTTTTAGTTTGAAAATTGCAAATTCAATTAACTTTATTCTTGTCCAGAAAAAATTACAGATTTATGCAAATACAGAAAATCAAAGAAGTCGTACGCATCAGTCATTTTTAAACTTTTTGCTTTAAATATTAATCTTATATTTATCTCTAAAGTACCTATAAAAAGATGAATGGAAAGTCTAATATGCAACTCTAAGTAGCAATAAAAATGGAACTCTAAATAGGTAATTTTTTCAAAAGTTATTTGGTCCGAAAATATTATTTGATATTTTGAGGTTTTACATTTTGGCCTAAATATTTGAAATTTGACTTTATTAATTTGAATCTTCTAGAAAAATTAAAGAGTTATTTAAATCCAGAAAATTAGATAAGTCATATGCCTTAGTTATTTTTACATTTTCTCCTGGATCCCTTAATATATCTATTGATCTTGTGTTCGTCTCTAATAAAAATGTGCTGATTATATAATGTATCCAATGGATTCGTTTCTAAGTATAGATTTTTTAGAAACACTGTTACTAGAAAATAAGTTTGGATACCTTGAAGAGTTGTATGTTTAATTAAAATATTTCAAATTTGATTCATAAATATAATTCTTGTCACAAAATTTAATATGATTTACCTCCTTCTTATTACTCTAATTATCCTGTTTTTCCCAGCTAACATGGATAAGGTATACAAAAAACTCTATATAACTATTATGTAGTAAATTTATAAGATTATGTACAACATTTCTAAAATATAATGAGAAAAACTTAAGAAATTAAACAAATTATTTTTACATTAGCTATTTTTAAACTTTATTCACAGTAATTGTATTCCTCTTTTACTTGTCATTGATTTACTTTATGATGAATTCAGTGTCCAAAATTTTCCCGAAACCCATCCAAAAACCCATAGTAACTTTTTCAGAAATTATTATGTTTGAAAATATTTTTTGATAATTTAAAGATTTATATTTTTGGATAAAATGTTTCAAATTTGAATTGATTGATTTAGTTTTCGTCACAATATCTTGTTTCTGTAATGAGAAAAATCAACAGATCACATTTTGAATTAATTTTTGTTTTGCTTAAATAATCCTAAATTTCCCGGCTATACGATTAGGATATGTAAGAATTCACTATATTTCCATATAATTAGAATAGATAAGACTGCTACTTATTTTGATAACATTTAAAGCTATCTATAAAAGTAGTATATTTAATATATAAAAATGATGGATTATATTTCTGGATTCCTTAAAGCAATATTCTTCATCCACTTCAATTTGGGCTTAAAGAAACTTTTGGCTGTGAAGACGCAATTTTACATTTCATTTCGGATATCAAACACAAAAAATCTATAGAACCTGTATCCACAGAACACCACTTAATTTTCTTAATCCTGTATTATAATTTAAAAATGAAATTTTAGCTTACCAAATTCACTCTTTCTGATTAGATCAATTTTCACTAATAGTAGATTCTTATCTTAGTACTTAGATGCAAAGAATCAATTTATTCCAAGAGAATAATTACGATATTTCAGTACAATTTAACAATAACTATCACCTTGCCGTTATTCTCTATCTCCATTCGTTTTCTTTTCAGTTCAATTTCACTATCTTAATTCAATTCTACTCAATTCTTATCTTTATCCAATTTACTTAATCATGTTTCAATTGGGTTTGGTAGAAATTGTAATTTCATGCAATTCAAATTACTATAAAATCCCCGAAGTTAGAGAAGAAAATTTCACGAAAAGAACAACTTCAAAAGTTTTCTTGGTTGTTTCGGAAATTATTATGATTTTTTATGCATGATTTTAAAACCAAAATTCTTCTTGATAACCAGCATTCTAGATTCTTAAGTAAATAGGATGATGATTAAAAGAACAGATTAAATTTATGTATCTATTTATATGAAGAAAATTTATTTTTTTCTCTTCATAAATAATTATGGATAAGCAATTAATAATCAATAGTTCTATTTATTTTTGGAAGTCGTATACTTACGTTTAGGTACGTTTTAAGTAAATTCTATTGCATCTATAACCTTACAAATATGAAGAGTATATTTATAAACAAAACATTATGTGCACTAAACGGAATAATAGTAACAAAATTTGTACTTCTTCCAATTTTTAATTTTATAATTAAAATTTCTTTTAAATTTTATATTAATGTTTTGCAATAAACCCAAGATTCGTAGTGTTTATTTAAAAATTAAGTTCATTGTATAAAAAATACCTCATTTTATAATACAGAAAATATCTACACTACGGATATAAGATTTTTTGAAAAAACTGAACCAGAATCCGAAAACACTACTTTTTAAAAAAGAATGCAAATCATGATATACATTTCTCTAAATTTTTTTTATTTCTGTACAACTGACTTGTTTATGATTTCAAAATTCAACTTCATAGTTTTCAAAGAAGAAAATATCTTATAAATAATACAAACGGTAAATTTTCCCAGCAAAGATTGTAGATACCCGAATTCCTTCCGTTGGAGTGGTGTGAAAGTTAGAAAATGAGTGTCAGCTCAAGTGTCATCCTCGTCACTTGACTGAGATTCAAAATTACGAGGTCCTTCGCCAATAGTCTTCGTGTTGCTACTAGTGAAGTGCGACGTTAATAGAACCAAAACAATCCAAATCCCAGCGAAGTTTTGTATAAAAACAAATTTAATCCGAAGGTGCTAACTTTTTTTTTAAATAATTGTTGATTTATTCAATTAAATTTTAGAATTAAATCAAACGATAACATGATAGCGAAATATATATTTGAACCATTCACTCCTTCGTTCACTCACTCACTCATTCATCATTCATTTATATCCTATTTCACTCATTCACTCTTTCACTCAAGCACTCATCCATTTATATACTCATTCATTCGCTCACTCATTCATGCCCTCACTCACTCGTTAACTCCCTCATTCATTTTTGCATTCACTCACTACCGCATTCACTATTGAGTCGCTTCGCTCATTCATTTATTGCTATATTCCTTTACTCATTCCTTCTCTCACTCCTTCACACACACTCATTCACTCATTGCTTCATTCACTTACTTATTAGCTCATTCCCTCATTCATTCACTCAATTACTCACTCATTTATTTATTTTGACTGATAAGATAATCAGAAAACAATTTTTAAAAAAGTTCTAGGGTGACCATTATTTTGTTGATTAAAACAATAGCCCCTTTGATGTCTAATAATACATCTATGGAACCAAATAGCCTCTTCTAATTTTTGACTGAAAAATCTAAAAAAATTCAAAATTCGAAGCATTTTAATGTCTCAGTTACCTTTGCCCACATTAAAAAAAAAACTCTTCAATCCACTGTTTCGAGTTTCAAGTTATTTCTTGCCTATCCAGCAGTGTTAGAGAAATTTGTGTATACGAGTCATAGCAATTAAGCTAAACTATCTCTACCAGATGTTTCCTTTCATCAGGTAATTTATTGAGAAGGATTAACGATTTTGAAACACTGATATGTGACTTACTAACACTGAAAATTAACATTTATATCACAATCTTTAAATGTGTTTCAATAACTTACGTTAAGTATGGGATTAAATTTTAAATGCATTTTAATCATTTACACATTGATTGTAACTTAAGTTTCGAAACACTTCAGTAATTTACATTTAATCTAAATTACCATTAGATACATTTTACATACATAATTGCATTTAATTAATTCAAAGCATTTTAACATTTTAGATATAGTTTTAATCACTGTTTTAAGGTATTAAAATGCATTAAATCTGACTTAAAATTATTTATATGATAATTTTCATTTCAAACTACGCATTTAAATACATTTTACCACTTCTTAGAGCATGAAAAAAAAAATAAAAAAAAGTCTGATTTTCGTTAAATTGCTTTCATTGAAGAATTATTAATTAATACCGCATTAATTAGTTTCGCATATAAAAGATGGCACATTATGAAGATTGAATTTACATTTGAGTGAGTGATTGTTTATTAATATCGCACGAGAAGAAACACTATCGTTATTGATGAAAAACCTCACAATTGTGACTATCAGTTAAGTGACGTGTTCTATACTCGGACTGGTACCACCCTCTACAAAACTCCACATCACATCTCTGAAGGATTTGATCCATTAACAGATTCAACTTTAATTAGCACCGGTTCTAATTAGGCAGGTTTATATAAGTAGCTGTTTGTAATATAAATCTTAAGTTTGGAAGTGTTTTAAAAAAAGTCCTGTTCCACATACGTAATAGTATAGATATTGAGTTTAGTATAGGTATAGATACGTAATAGTATAGTTATAGATACGTAATAGTATAGATATAGATACGTAATAGTATAGATATAGATACGTAATAGTATAGATATAGATAAGTAATAGTATAGATATAGATACGTAATAGTATAGATATAGATACGTAATAGTATAGAAATAGATACGTAATAGTATAGATATAGATAGGAAGATTCAATTAAAACCAATTTGTTTTAATTCATTGTCTGACTATTTAATTAGTTAATGAGCTACAGTAATTAGTGATGGCACATTTAAATTAAAGAAGGGAGACCGGGGAATTACAAATGTAAGTAAAAATGTATAAATGAAGAACAATAATTTGATTTGAAATTTAAATTTTCCCAAGATCTTCAAATTTTAGAGTCAGCACTCAAAAGAAAAAACATTTACCAGCTCCTAGAACAACCTTTTTGTCATACGATTGCAAGGGGAAAGAATTTAGAAAACACTTTAACTGCTGTTATTCGTTGGAAAAGTAGTTTTTTGTCTAAAAATAATTAATGTTTATGAATGGTGTAACTTCATAGAGTATGTAGTAATGTTTTGATTAGGTATTTTAATATAATAATAAATAGGGATTAAGAATTAAAACTATTTAAACCTAAAATAAATAAATTCAAATATTTTAAACAAGAATCTTCGGTAATCAGAATATAAGCATATTTAGAATGCTTTAAACCAAGTTTTGGGAAGGCAAGAAGCTAATGAGTGACACATTCCAGTTTTTCATGTATTATAAAAGGCTACACAATAATTACTTAATATTAAATATAATGTAGTTAATATCTGGTGCCAGTTAGTGAGAAAAAATATTGCTACCCTTCACTTTTTATCGAACAGGGTTGCTAAAATAATGTAACATAGAGGTATTGCTAGTACAATGGTCAGGTAAGAGAAAAAAGGAGCTCGTCATGAACTTACTAATGCATTTTAAATAAAGTTATTGCTATGTGTAATGAATATAGTAATTTCTTCTAGCAAGAAAATGCGTTCACATACATAAATTTAAAAACAGATTTAAAACTCGATTTAATTTGATCTAACTCTAATATGGTCACATATTCTGACTTACACAAGTCTTAAATATAATATAAAGCATAAATACATAAGAAAAATAATAATAAATTGGTGTCGGTTCTCGTCATTTTGAATCTTGGTAAAGTGATGAGTGCAACACCTGATCTGGCACCTCCCTCTCCAGACTTCCACTCCACAACGATGGCAGGACATGAAACCTCGTACATATTTAGAGTACATTAGCTCCGCTTCACAGCAAATCTTTAGAGGTATCAGGACTCGAACCCACAACTCGACGAAATCAAAGCCGGCTGCTAGTCAGTGACCATGACCAATTGGCAAATACGGTCAACATAGTAAGCACAAAAATTCAAAGATATGTTGCAGCTAGAATTGAAATTAAATGGTTGGCAGCTTTCTTTAAGAGTGAATGTTTTAATTATGGTTCTAGTTTCCAAAATTCAACTATGAAAGTATATTTTTTTTCTGAATTGGCAATGCCCAGATTACCTTTCACCTCTAATACTCCAATTTTTCGGCAGCATCTTCAGTAATTATTATGTCAGCAATTAGAATACCATCTTCAGTAAGATTACAAATAAACATGTTCTCAAGATATGCAAACATATATTCTAACTTGATAAATCTTCAAGCATTTGCTTGAAAAAAATATGTTTGTAGACTTTCTAATTTTTATTCATATTCATCTAACCTATCTTCTTTGGTAGATATAATATCTACTTTTAATAATGTTACAGGTACACTCTTAATTTAACCAGATTTATTGAAAAAAGTATTCAAAATAAAAAGAAATTAATTCAAATTTTCAGAGAGAACTTCACTTAACAAAAAGCCGCGTTTCTACCTCATTGATTTACATAAGGGGTCAACAAACATTTTTCAAAAGAGTCATGTTGTAAACACTTTTAGGATCGGAGGACAAAGTACAAAAAAGTAAACCTCTAGATAGGGCAATACACTTTACAAGAACAACTTTACTCACAGAGTAATAATAAAAACAATTTCTTTAAATATTAGCATTTGATACGGTACACGGTATTTATGTATACATGCTATAGGAAAGAAAATATGAAAATTTTCTATTTATTAATAAAGGCATGTTAACTTCTCTACTTAAAGCCCACCTATAGAGGGCGTTCATTTGTAAAGGGAGAGAGTGTGATGTCACACGATCCCCTCAGACGGGACCTGACCGAATCTCCGAGAGGAGCTGTTGTAAACGAGCGGTAGCAAGTAATGAAATAAATATTGTTGTTGTTATACAACCCGATGTGTTTTTTGTCTAAGGACAACCGTGAATTGAAATCTGAGGTGATGATGATTAGTTTTAGTAGTTAGTTTTAGTTAGTAGTTAATGAGCTATATAACATTCAGAAGCGGGATGTGTGTTGAAGCCCACGGTCAGACTGACATTTCTCTGAGAGAACTGTAAGAAAAAAAGTACGTTGTAGGACTCTAACCTACCGGAACTGTGAAAGAAAATGTGCTAAGAAGTGATTTATTTTGAAGAGTATTGAAATAGAGTTAAAAATGTCGTTCCTCTCAAAAGGACGTAAAAGTGATTTAATCGAGCTTGCGCTTGAATTTGACGAAATTGTCCCTTCGGATGCTACCTATGTGGCAATAAGGGACATCATCATAAGAAACCAATTCTATGAAGAAGTTTTCGCGAGAGGATGCCTCGAGAGGATAATTGAAGATAGGATTGAAAAAGAACAAAGGTTAGAAAGGGAGAGGATTGAAAAAGAACAAAGGTTAGAAAGGGAATTTGAACTAGAAAAATTAATAATTGAAAACAATAGAAGAAAACAAAGAAAAATCCAAGAGTACTATGAAAAACGATTTCAGCCTCAGCAGGAAAAGTTTGAATCTGAATTGAAAGAAAGGGACGAGAAGTTTACCGAAATTCAGAAGGAGAATGAAAAATTACCCGAAGCTATAGGGTTACAGGATACCAGTATTGAAGAAAAAGCAATGAAAATTGTTGATGAAAGACAACTTCAGTCTCAACAGGAAAAGTTTGATTCTGAACCGAAGAATAAAGAACAGAAATTATCTAGAATCCAGGAACATAATGAAAAGTTAACGCAAGCCATACGGGAACAAAATGTCGTTAACAGAGGAAAAGAAGAAGCGTTATTAGCACCAGCGATGCTACCGAATGATAAAGAAAAAGTGCAAAGAGAAGTGCAACGGAAAATACAGACAGGAAATGAAGAGAACAGAAAAAGAAGACAGCAACGATGTCAAGAAGCATTCACACATTTAGAAGGAAAGAAATTAACTGAACTTCAGAAGACCGACAAATTGCATTTAAAGGATCTTTCAAGAGAAGGTATTTTTATTGGAGAAAAAAGAGGATCAGAATTTAAAGAGGCCAGTGAAGACGTTGGTTCAAATCTACCTAATCAATTAGAGAAACTAGGAGATCAAAAAGATGTTTTAAATGATGAGAAAGAAAAAGCAGATCAAAACAAACTGAGAAAATTGGAAGAAGTATTACTTCAAGAAATGGTTGAAAACAGACCTCTTCTGAAAGTCCTCCATCTGAAAGAAAGAAGCAAAATTCCACAAGGGAAATAGAAAGACAAGAGTCATTGAACTCCCGAGGAGAGATGTCCACGGATATCAAGGAAACGCGATACAGTTTACGGCCGGTGAAATCTACGCCGCTGGAATCGCTTACCCCCAAACCCCATTTGACCCCGGCGGGTGTGAATATTCACAGCTCAAGAAAAAGTGCCTTCCCCTACAATGAGGAGAAAAGATGTTCTGGAGCGCAGTCGCCCTCAGACCAAGGATAGGAAATTTGGTTTATGACCACAGCTGTGGAAAGAGTTGCAGAAAGAAGGATGCAGTGAATTTGGGGATATTTTGCCCTCCATGGATAAATTGAAGACCCTTGCGGTTTGGTTTCCCGCAGATGCAGAACCCCCACGTACAGCGAAAAATGCGACTCGGACAGTTAGCGTTAATCGGCGAAAATAAAGAAAGAGGGAACCTGTAGACCCACCCCCCTGTTCCCATGCTTGGGTGAGAGAAATCCTTTTTTTTATTGCTTTGTTATTTAAACAGGACGCTAAAAAAAAGATAAAGGGCTGAATACCAATAATAGAGACTCTAAAACTATCTTTTGTGTGTGATTTATCATGGAAGTTTCTTTTATAAGTTTTGTATCTTTGTAGCAATTTTACTAGGAATTGAATTATTGATTCAATTTTGAATATATAAAACTGTGTATTTAAGGAATGTTCAATTTAAAGTATCTGGTGAACATTATTGAATAATTAGTAGAATAAATATTAAATGAGTATTCGGAGACTTATAAAGAGTAAATAATTAGAGTTAAATAAGGATTGAGTTGATAACTTTGGATTGGTTATTGTTATGAAACTTTATTTGAAGTCAGTTTTGCGTAAACATGTAAAGTGTCTCGGTTAGCATCTTATAACTGATTAATTATAGTGTTATTATAAGGATTTTCTTGTGATTTTCTGCGTAAACTATTTCTGACTTTGTGATCTTTTATGATGAGAAGAATAATTAAAATTTCAAGGTAATATGCTCGACGAATTTTTATTTTGCAATGATTTAGGAATGTTTTATTATATTTTGTAATGATTAGGATTATAATTTTGTGAATATTTAGGAATATAATTTTGTACGGATTTCTTTAGGAATGTGCTTTTGTAAGGATATAAGAATGTGATTTTGTAATGATTTAGGAATGATCTTTTTATAAGAATTCTTAGATTTGTGTTTTGATGATTGTGTTATGTTAAAGAATTTCTTTGTTTCATGTGTGAACCTTTTTGAGTCTATAAGAGTTAAGCATATTCTATGAAAATGAGAATATCGAAAGGAGAATTAATATTTTAAATATGTAAAAAATTAAAAAAAAAAAAGGAGGAAGAAGAAAAATTAATATTTACAACTGTATGAATTAACCTTTATGAGGATACAGATATTCAATGTTTTGAAGTATGAAAATAGTAATTTGTTAGATATGAGTACTTTTTTAAATTTGTTTATGTGGTAATCGATGCTTGAAATTATATTTGATAAGAAAAATATGTGTATGAGTTCAATATTTTGAAATATGAATTTTGTGTTGATATCTCGATATGAATATATGAATGTGTTTATGTAATTTTTTTAAAGAAAAAAAAAAGAGAAGGTGATGTGTATGTAAGCACGCTAAAAGATGTTGAGAAGTAGTATTTTAAAGTGTTTTGGTAATTTTAGTATTTTGTTATGAAAGAGAAATAATATTTGAACTGTATGATAACTAAGATTTTTGTTTTGAAGCCTTAAATTAGAATAATTACTTAAGAGAAAAAAAAAAAGATTTTCTTTATATGTGCGTTGTGGAATGAAAGATAATTTGTTGTGAAATGTAGATATAAGGGTGATTATGTAAAATGATTTGTGCATGATTATTGATATTTTATCTGTATAATTATTGATATTTGCTATTTTAGGTTATTTGAGGAATTTAAGTATTGATGTTTGTGTATAATTATTGATATTTGCTATTT
>BMAW01112290.1:41288-119745 GCA_019974015.1 Nephila pilipes
TTGTGTATAATTATTGATATTTGCTATTTTAAGCATTTGAAGAATTTTAGTATCGATGTTTGTGTATAGTTATTGATATTTCCCATTTTAGGCAATTGAGGAATTTAAACATTGATATTTTGTGTATGATTATTGATATTCGATATTTTAAGTATTTGAGGAATTTAAGTAATGATGTTTGTGTGTAATTATTGATATTTGCTATTTTAAGTATTTGAGGAATTTAAACATTGATATTTTGTGTATGATAATTAATGGTTTTAAAGTGTATCAGTTATTAATGATTTTTGTGTTAATTGGAGCTGCACAATTGGGACAATTGTATGTATCAGGGTGGCCGAACTGTTAACTTCTCTACTTAAAGCCCACCTATAGAGGGCGTTCATTTGTAAAGGGAGAGAGTGTGATGTCACACGATCCCCTCAGACGGGACCTGACCGAATCTCCGAGAGGAGCTGTTGTAAACGAGCGGTAGCAAGTAATGAAATAAATATTGTTGTTGTTATACAACCCGATGTGTTTTTTGTCTAAGGACAACCGTGAATTGAAATCTGAGGTGATGATGATTAGTTTTAGTAGTTAGTTTTAGTTAGTAGTTAATGAGCTATATAACAGGCATTATAGAACCTATTAAATTTTATGCTATTCAGGTGAATATAATTACTTTGTTCTGAGATAATAGTAAGGTGTATCTCTACTCCCCAACTGGTCTGTCATCTTAAAAATTAGTTTAATCGCAAATCTTAAGTTATCAACTTAATTCCAAGTACAGATGAAGTAATTAAATTAATCCCACAAAACTCATTCAAGAGTGTAATCAACTACTTTATTCAAAGGCTTATTTATTGTTTCTCTAAAAAGGAGAATGCTCTCTACAAGTTCACTGTACCTCCACTCGGGTACTAACAACGTCTATAAAATATCAAAGGACACCCTTATCCGGATATAATAAGCGTTAATTGACAATGGAGAACACTTCCACCAAATAATATATCCTTGTCTCTGTAAATCATATAGACACGCATGCAACTCACGTGCAATAGTCAAAAGCCACTTGCAATCTTAACTATATAAATATATATACACCCAACTCTTTTTTTACACGATTTTGAAATGACACGGTTCACCGTTGTACTTTTTTACACGAATTTTTTGTAATAGCACGAATCCCCCAAATATTTTTTCCAAATATTCAAATGCTGTTTTTACCACCTAATATCACTTCGTTGATTCACCCACTTGATCAGGGATTATAGCAGCATTACAATGTATTACATAAAACAAACGTTTAAATAAATTTCAGACTCAGTGGAAGAGAAAAACATGACTGTTGTGGAAGGATGGAGAAAGCTTACGATTATGAATTGTATTACGCATGCTTCTTTCGCTATCAAACAATTGGGCCAATCGATCTTAAACGCTTATTGGAAAGAAAATTGCCAGTAGTCGTCAAAAGTGGAAGTTTCGTAGTATAAAAATCAACTGTATGTTCTGAAATTATAACTCTATGAAATGCAATTCATGGCGAAGGTTTTTAACTACATGCAAATGGCTGACATCGAAGAATTGATGCTAGAAAACCCTTTGGATGAGAACGACTTGGATGACTTTTTGACAGTTTATGATAGTAAAAAAGTCGATAATGACGAAGTCAAAGGTGATGTTCACCTATTAACAGATGATTTAATTCACGAGGGCTTGAAATTTGCTACAAGTGGGGAACACTTTCTGACTCATGATCCTGACATGGAGCGTGCATTAAAATTTCAATGTGATCTTAAGTTTTGTGTAGTAGGATATCAAGAATTATATAAGCAACTTGAGAAATGAAAAAAAAGAACAGCCACTAATAACAGACTTTGTAACAAAAAAAATCAACAGAGGCCATTAATAAAGAACGAAATTCTTCATTTAAATCAAAGCCGACAGTTGTGCTAGACATATCTGATACATCTACCGATGATAGCATTTTTTATCCAGTTCGTAATAAACGTGCACACCTGTTATCAAATAGCGATTAATAGTTGTTAGTTAGTAGTTTTATTTCTAAATTCAATTTCATTTCTTATATTTTGTATGTGCCTTTAATTTGAATTTTCTCTGCACAATAATTTTAAAAAGAAAAATTTGCAATAAAAATAAATTGTTTTTGTTTTATAAATATATAATATGTATTTCATTATTGTTTTTAGTATGGTGTTATGTGAAAATATTTAGAGTTTTTTCATCGGACACAATTTCTTAAAGTTGTGGAACATATCCCCCAATTTACCATATGTTTTTTTTATACAACTTTTTTATACGTTTTTCTAAGGAACGTATCTACTGTATGAAAAAGAGATGAGTATATATATGCTGTAGAGTGCATGTACATAAGTATATGTTAGCAATCTTTTTTGTTGCTTATCTTAATTATATCTATTCTTTGCATTTCAAAAGTTTACTTAATTTGTGTAACCACGCTTCAATTGGTTTCGAAGGACTTGGAAACTTAAATATAAAATCAGAAAGAAACTCTATATATCAGTTAAGAGAAGTTTTAGGTATAGCCCATATTACAATATTTCCTCTTAATTGAGTTACGTATTTGTACTTCAAACAAATAATTTGCGAAGAGCTAATAATTATGTCATAATTTGTTGTTAAAAATGACTTTTATTCCGATTTTACGCACTTCCTTCACGAAAATATCCTTCCAAATTGGTAAATATTCCCAAACACGGATATAAAACCCAAGCCTATTATTTTAACTGGTCAATTTTTTTTTTTTTTTTTTTCGAAAGATATTTATTGAATACAGTCAGATCAATTTCTGTAAATGTCATTATTAGTATATCATCATTTATTACTATATCCCATTTAAAAACAAATATTACAAATAAGTCATGGTGTAAATTTCATTGAAAGACAATGATTTACTGAAGAACACTGAGTTGCCTTAGAGAGAAGAAAATAATAACTAATACACAATTACAATCAATCATAAAACGTTGTAAACAAATTCCATAGCTCTGGAAAACAAAGCTGTTTTCTTTTGTGTGTATGTATGAATCAAGCAAGCGAAAAATATAGATTTTTCCCATAAATTTTTTTAAACTTCCCTTCATTTTATTCGATTGATTATTCAACGATCGGTTTCTTCAGGTAAAGAATTTCATGAAATTTAAATAACCTCGTGCTGCCATCTCTTGACAAAACTTTAATTGAATTGATATTTGAGGTATTTTAAATGTGTTCTTAAATTCCTTCTAATAATATTTAAATTACTCAGAATCTACAAATTTTGAAAAGATAAAAGTATACATCCACATATGTAAAAATATTCTTAAGTTTAAGTTACCACTTTAAATAACCATTTTTAATTTTATTATAATCTTTCTGAAAAAATTTTTTAAATGAAAAACATTTAAATTAATTAAATCCTATTGTGCAAGGTTGTTTGAAGTTTAAAAACAGGTTTTCAAAAATATTTAGTACATCTGTCTGTTTGAATTTTAAAAAAAAATTACATTTATATTATTAGAAAAACGTAATAATTGAAATATTCTGTACTAGAGAACAGTTGAATCCAGAAATTGTATCATGCTGCCATCTATACAAATATTATATAACTAAATTTAATTTGATTTTAATAACTGTAACGAATAAAACATGTGTCTCACTTTTAAAAATAAATATCCGTAATTATTGAATTATCATTACTGAAGGTATCCCAAAATTTTATTTTTAATACGTTATTCATATCTATACAGGGAGCTTTATTATTAATATTATTTTGCTTATTTTTATATAGACTGGTTCGTAATTACAGCGGACAAGAATTGGCTTGAGAGATATTTTCGACTTATTTATTTTAAGAATAAAACATAAATTAATAGATTATTTTTTTAAAAAGTAGTCATTCTACAAATTTTATAGAAAAACTACCTAATTAAAGATGTGTTACTGTTGGGAAAATTGTAATGCAGCATACTATTTTTCCACTAAATTTGTGTTGATTAATTATTATGAATTGCAGCAATGTGTTAAATGTATTTACCGAAGCTGAATTCCCAAAAAAATTTACTTAATCCTTATACTGAATAAATTTAAAAAAAAAATAACTTTTATTTGTTCCTGTTATAAATAATGAAATTCCTTGAACATATTTTTCAAAAGTCTAGTTTATAAATATATTCGTGCTTTCACAGAATACTTTTATAATTTATAAAATTGTTCATACACTAAGCGATTACAAATGACAAAAAACTAAGATATATTTAAAATTTTCTGTCTCCAAATGAAGATCAATTAAAATCTTAAGATATTTCTTATCCCTCGACGTTTTACAAAAAGTAAATTTATTTTTCTTCAAGTGTGCTATGAATACTTAAAATTAGCATTATCAGTTTACTTCAAATTGAAATTTTGTACTTCAGTGTAATTTGAAACTAATCTAATAATTTTCATGGGTATTTTACGTTTTACATCAGATTATTTTATTTCAATTTGGTTCAAACAATTGCTTGATAAAGTTAATTTAAAAATTGTAGACATGATTTTGATTTCTAACATCACATAGTTAATGAACACGTACGAATATTTAGCAAATATTTTTAGCAGTAAAGTTAAACAAAATTATTAGATATTCGTTCAATTCATTCTATACTGAATTCTGATATTGATTTCACATTTCTTCATTTGAGTTATGGTTCACTATTTTCACTTGAATTTTTTCTGAACCTGCTTCAAAATTTGCAAGTACTCATTCTATTTATTTTCGTATCGATTAACAATAACAAATAAACGAGTAATATATTTTATTTCCTAAATTCCAGAATTTCTTAATTGTAAATTTAACTAGTGATTTTATAACGTATTAATAACTGAAAGCTAGTTTCAAACCACTATATAAATTTTGTAAATTACTAAGTCTGTAAATACTTGATTAATTAAAGGATTAAATTACACCGTAAATGATAATAACTATCAATAATACATCCATCTACGATTATTATACTATTTCAATGCAGTTATTTGCACCGTTATAACTATATCACTCCAAAATTATTAGTTTCAGTTGAAGAATTTAATTTGTCCCATAGCAGAATAAAATAAATATAGAACACAACATCATATTACATTGCTATCAAAAAATTGATTAACAATCAAACGATGCATTAAAAAATTACTCCCGATCTTTATTTTGAATGTCACTCAGTGTTTTTAATGCAAATTTCAAATTTCAATGATTTTGTGACTCTCATCGTTAAACGGATGAAAATAAAAAATGTAGTTATGGCAAATTTAAGGAATCATAAGGAACAACAAAACGTTATGAAACAACAATAAATGCCAATATTTATTAAATAATGAGATAGATATATTGCATTCTGAAGGAACTGTAAATATCTCATTTTTTTGTAACCAATGTGGATTTTTTTTTTCATATTTGTTCATCTTTATTTGTTGTAACTAAGATATTATTGGTCATATCTAGAATATTAAATTTTACCGATTCGTTGAGAAGGCGAGGAATAAGATGAATGCAAATAACGCTATAATATGTTGATTCTGATGAACGTTTCAATGCTGAAAGAAGAGCAAAGACTTTAGGATCATTTTGAGCCCAAAAATCTAATATACGGAAAGATAGTTAAGAAGCTATTGCGATACATTGAGCA
Source organism: Nephila pilipes (assembly GCA_019974015.1). Classification (NCBI taxonomy): domain Eukaryota; kingdom Metazoa; phylum Arthropoda; class Arachnida; order Araneae; family Nephilidae; genus Nephila; species Nephila pilipes. The sequence goes on from BMAW01112290.1 coordinate 46,952, forward strand.
AGATTTGTCGAATAAATTTACCTGAAAGCGAGGTTTGAGGGTTTTTAACAGACAATCCTTGCTATTTTGATCTAGGGGGGGTGTCGAGAAATTGAAAAATGTAGTTTGTTACTTCTATCAAATGTTTTGGTGCTCTTCAATAATATGTGAAAAATTTTCTGAAATCATTTAGGGCTCGTTCATAAATCCGTAGTGATTTTTACAACCTATAGCTGTGGATATCGGGTACGACCGCTGAGATTATGCTATCTTGAGAAGTATCTGCAACATTTACATGCAAACTTTATTTAATTTACATATTTATTATTTTCAATATTATTGTACTGCTCTTTCACATTATACATATAAAAAATTAAACTAAATTATTAATTAAAAATTATCATAACTAATATAATTCAGAATTAATTGAAAAATTCAGTAAATTATCAAATTAACTTTAAAATCAAATTAAAATTTCTTTCCTACTATAAAAATTACTCAAAATTCTCTAATAAAGAAGAGCCATAAATGTATTGAAATAGTATTATAAACATATAATAATATTAATACATATTTACAATACAAATATAAAGTATTATTTAAACATTAACAAATACAACTAAATTTAAATTTTATCATATCCTGAACAGATATGATAAAATTTAAATTTTAACTAACAAATGCAACCAAATTTAAAGTTTATCATATTTTAAACAGCGTAACAAAAATCAAGAGAAAAGAATTGTAGAAAAACAATATGGGAAGAAATGTAATTTAAATACTGTCCCGCACTTTGGAGTTAGAAAAGTGTGTTCAACAGTAGAAAAATAAAACAAGGAAACTAATATGTTTCAACAAGTAAATAAAATTAAACTTAGAAATAGCCTATACACATTAATGCACACTTATAAAAAGTGTTTTCTTATTTTAAAATTTATGTATCTTACTTTGATAAAAATTTATTGTTCCTATATCAATCCAATATTGAACATCAAATTACAAACCACTAATAGTAATAATTAATTGATTGATGATACGTAATTAAAATTTTTCTAAAAAGTTCAAAAAAAATTTAAAAAGTAAAAACATGAATCAAGTAATCATATCATTATTTAATAATTTTTGAAGTATATAAACCTACTAAATTTAGTCAATCTAATACCATCAAAAACATTAGAGAAAGTATACTAAGATGCTCACATATGTGATACAAATATTGCACAAAATATAAACACATTAAAAAGAGAATTAGCCTTTAACAAAAACGTCTTAAAAATTTTTGAAAGCAAAAATTTTTTAAAAGTATAAATGCATTAAAATAAAATATAATAAAAACATTCAATTATTTAATTATTCTTATTTTTAAGATACATATTCGAACAATTAATAGGATCTATATCCAACATATAAGCAAACAATCAGCAAATCAAGAATTCTAAGATCAGGAATTCTAAGTACACCTTTAAAATGCAGAAACTAAATTATTAAAAAATCCAGTAATTTTCTGAACATGCAAAATAAAGATCGGGAGTAATTTTTTAACGCATCGCTTAATTGTTAATCGATTTTTTGATAGCAATGTAATATGATGATAAGAAGTGTTATAAGATATTTATTTCGAAATGCTGATTTATTTTTCATAATGCGAAAAATAAAGTTGCTGATGCTATATAGCATCAGCAACTTCATATCAAATAGCCTTCAGTTTTGAAACATCAGAGAGTTTTTTTTATTAATTATGTAAAAAAAGATGTTCATCATCTTTTTTAATACGAATTTATTATGGTACACAAATAAATGATCAAAGTATTATTTTTCTTAGTATTTTGTAAACTTCGGTGCTAGTAGTTTAGTGTATAATTTACATTTCCTTTCTCAGAAGTTTAACTGTGACAATTTATGTGGCTTAACCGTATTTTCAATGAACTTTTAATAAAGTTTCAAAATTCTACACAGCCAGATACTAGTTTCTAGCTGGGTTAATCTATATTTATAGGCCTAACTTTCCCCATTAATATAAATACTTTTTTTTTTAAAAAAAAAAGTTATAATTACAGAAATTCAAAATATATAAAAAATGGGAACTAAGAGAAAAATATCAATTACAACTTATAATCAAAGAATAAAATAATTTTAAAATAATAATTAAAAGATTAAAAAATATTCAACTTAAACACTTACTAGGTACCTGAGACTAACGAGAAGCAAACTGCTAAAAATAGTAAAAATCGCCAAATAGACAAAAGTGGAATTGAAAAACGGAAGAAGATAGCAATGCCATCTAGGAAAAAGAGTGAACACTATGTGAAAAATCAAAACATTTATGTATAATTTAAAATAAAGATTGTAAATAGAAAGTGTAGAAAAGTAGTAAGTCTTAATGTAAGAAAATTATAAAAAAAAGATAACACAAAGAAAATTGAAACGAAAATAAAAACCCGACAAAAACAACAATAAAAAATGTAGTAAAGTCCAAAAAGGAATTTAAAAAAAATTATTTAATTTTATAATTATCATACTTTAAATTTTACTAATTTTTTTTCCAAATACATTTTAAGACATTGTAAAATATTGTTGACGGGCATCCAGAAAGGTTCCAATGATTTTACTTACAAAATGTTTTAGATCGTTTAGTGAAATACAAAATATAAATAGTATATTTTTTTAACACTCAGCGATATTTCGTCACCACATTAATAAAGGTACAATATTATACAAAAAATCACAATTTTTTTCGTACTCAGACCCATTCCCCTGAAGGAATCTGAAATAACAATTCTAAAATTATTTTGTTTACATTCAAAGTAATTGCTGTTGTTATTTCATTCACATTAAATATCAAAATATAACGATTACATACTGCATAGATACAACATGATTCCCATCCAGTAATTGTGCTACAGTTCTTGGGCACTGTAACGGTAGATATGATTAACACAAATAACTACACTGTCGGGAAATAAAATTCCGAATACAAGGAGTTCTGCTAAATAAACGAGATTTAGAAGTTGTTTCCATATCTAAAATATGATGCCCATTCATATTTCGGGCTAGGTGAAAAAGAGCGGTACGAATACTAATGCACGAATACATCTTTATTTTTTTATTAGTCCTTGACTAATAAAATAAAGATGGCAAAACATGCAAATATTTCTCGTTTTAAATACGAGATTTAAAATTCGTGAGAGTTATTATAATTCAGATTGAGTGTGAGCTAGATTTTGAATCAGCTCACAGAATGAGCTCAGAATGCCCTTAGGAGGGTAAAAGTTAAGATCAACAGTTTTCTGAATTTTAACAATGAGAAGGAATAGGGCTACGAGAGGGTGAATTTTCTTTTAATGATATTACAGAAAGAATGGACAGATATGCATCTGCTGTGTTTGATTTGGTTGAGACACGTGTAGGAAATTATCGCAAGACAAATCCAATGTCTTTCACAACCAGGACGGGCCGGTACTGATTTGACGAACCAAATGGAGACATATAGCACTCCATCTCACGAATTAACAAGAGGCATCTGTCCAACAAAATATATACACGTTTGCATGCTTATATTCAATGTCTTGGTGACTACAGCTGTTATTAATATATCGTAATTTCACATTTGAAATGGGTGTTCTCTCGCACACTTTAATTTATAACTTGAGGCTTGAATCAAACAAATATGTTATTCAAATAAATTATTTGACTGAATTTCCTTAATTTAAACTTGTTCTTCTTAGCGTTGGGATTCCCCCCCCCCATTTATCTATTACCATACACAATATGAAAACTACTGTTGCCACTCAATTTACATCAGAAATTATCATTAGAAAGATTAGATTTTTGTATACATCTCATGTAAATTACATTTCAGTTTTTGGAACTAATTTGAAAGTTCGATGATCATTTGAAATAGTTCTTAATTAAACAATACATTTTTATGCTTTTGATTTCAAAATGAGTTAATACTTTTTGGACATATTTATCTACATATTGTACTTTTCATTACGGAACAAGTCACTGAAATTGTTAATCTCTTGAATTTCTCCATGAAATGGTGTCATTAAGTCAACTTGCTAGAGCTCCATTTTCGAATAAAAGTATGCTTTTTAAGAAGATTTGTTGTGAAAAATATTGCTATTTTTTCCAAAAATTTAATAAATTCGAAATTGAAAACTCTAGAACTAAAAATTAAAATCAAAAATGTGTAAAACTAAAAAGATTGAAATCTCTAAAATTATACTATATTTTTTGTTGATGTAAATCAAATTCCTATTCTATCAAATGAACGTGCAAATAATTTTACCTCCACAAATAATTTTAAAAGAGCAGTTTCAACAAAAGGAGATGACGAAATTCTCACTTATAGCAGATGTTTTGTTATGATATTATAACTATTTTTTTTTCATAAATGCGTGTCATGCTAATTTTAAGGAAGAACCTTGAAGATCTGACAAACATGATCACTGATTTTTAAGTACGTGCAGTATATAATAAATAGCCTACTCGAGGTTGACTTGCCAATAGTGTTTAACTGGATTTATTTTACAGTTGGTAAACTTCTTTGACTGTTTTGTTCAAGAAACGCTATAATGGTATGTTATCTCAAACATGAACTATTTTGTACGATAATTAATTTAGAAATTTTAATTTATATGAACAAGACGTTGTACTTATTATTACCATAATGGAAATTCATATATAAATTTATTTTATATATATGTAGATTAATTTGAATAAATTATGAGATTTGTAAACATAATAAATATAGAACTTTAATTTATCTTTTGTACTTTAATTTTTTTTCCATAGACAGACATCGCGTATAGATTAGCTGAAAAGAAATAAATATATGAAGTTTTGATATTTCAATGAATTCTTTTATCTAATAATCTCAGTTATATATATATATATATATATATATATATATATATATATATATATATATATATATATATATATATAAAGGGATTAATGAAAAAATAAATGTTTCAATATTGTGTAATGAGTACTTAAAAATTAACATACTTTTAATTGTGTTCGAATGATCTCGGTGTTAACATTGATTTCTGTAAACATATCCTAATATTGCTTTAAAAATAATCAAATAACTAAATTTGGTCATATCAATCAAAAAAAGAAATATTATTAAGAAAAATTTTCAAATCTATATTTTGTTAAAGTATGATAAAATATCATAACCGTTAGGTGTAAATTTTTATAAGAAAACTATTTTTGTCATATTTTCGAAGTATCTTTTTAGTAAAAACTTATGAGATTTGATCTCATGTTTAGTATTATGTTTTGTTAGTAATTATCTTCTGTTCTATACTGTTTCCTCCAATGAACATATTCTCATTCTTTAAACATAGATAATAAGAGTTATGCAACTTCTGATTTTGTCGTATGATGATATTCTTAGATAAAAAAATATATAAATTATGTTCTTCTTTCTTTAATGAACATATTTCCATTGTTAAAGCAAGAATAAGAATTGCGAAGTTTCTAATTATATTATATGATACTGACATCCTTAGATGCAAAAAAATATGAAAAATTTATGTTGATAAGAGTATTACTTTTCTTATTATAGGTACTGATGTGGTTTAAACTTGGAATGTGCCAAATTTTGTCTAGAATTTATCACCAACTAACAATTTAATTGTAATATGTTCTTGCATTAGTAAAGTTTATTACACTGTTTACTTTCTGTCGAGTCTTAATGTTTGTTCTACTACTCAACTTTCAAGTTTTGCACATTAATTTTGAGGGTGTATCAAAGTATCCGTTTTTAATGACAGAGAGAATTGCTAAGACTAGTTGATATTACCATTGAGTGCTGCTTTCTGTTAAATGGCTCCGAATTTGGTACTCTGCCGTCGACATTTTGCTTCGATTTGTCACCGTCAATGACAAGAACCCACCTTCAAGGAAAACATTTTCCATTTTTGATGGCATTCAAGCAATCAGAAATTGGTTTCCTTAGTAAGACACGTAATTACTATCAAGGTTTCTATTCCTTCATCTACTGGTACGATAAATATTTGGTGCCACCAAAATATTTAGGTAAAATAACGGGGAAAGTTGAGCACATTTAAAAGGAACTGGTCTTTGAAATCCTCACACTGCTGGAAAAAGCAGTTAGGATGGAACAAACTGAGGTGTTTCTCAACATAACTTGACCTTTCGGCGTTTGGTGTTTTCGATCCCTTGAAGGGGGAAGATGTTGATTTTAGAGTGACGGCAACTATTTCGAACTCTGAACCAGTGAGTCCGAAGAATGTTGACTGGTTGCTTTTTGCTGCACCTGTACCAACCAGACTAAAGGAGATATCTCCCCCTGCCTAGTTATTAAAGCCTAGTTATCTGGAGTTGTTATCCAGGCCTAGCCAACTAGGCCTTAAGTCCAGATAACTAGGCCCGGGCCTAGTTATCTAGAATTGTTGTTGAAGAGAGCCATTGCATACCCCTTCCCCTATATCATCAAGATGACACAAAGAGAATCATTCTAACTGATATTTGTAGAGAAGATCACTTTTCCCGCCATTACTGCATTTAATATACATTTCTTCCCTGTTGTATTGAATTTTTAATGGAATTTTGCACTTTCCATTCAATGTCATCGGCTGTCTCGAGTTGAGTGTCGGGTCTTACAGTCACATGCGGGGGCAATCAGCAGTTATGTTTTATGTGCGATTGTCTTAATTAGACACACAGAGAGAAGTATTTTGCGTCGGGAGCATATGCAACCGTAGTTCTAGGCCGTGCTGTCATTTAGTGTTTGTCTTGAGTCAATTCATTTTCGAACCTGAGTCAAGTGAATTTTTTGGTGCTCCAAGGGCGTTTCGAACCTTGGTCCATTGAGTTCGAAGCAAAGTTGACTGATCACTTTGTGCTGCGCCTTTTCCAATTCGGTTAAAAGAGACGTTTTTCTTTGGCTAGTTATTAAAGTGTTTTAACTCCAGTCGTTGTTATTGAAGAGAGCCACGGCAACCTCTATTCAGTATTAAAATAAATGTTCTCATATGGCTGCAGGAAGATGTAGCATTAATTGCAAAAATACTTATTCTTAATAATCAATTATTTAGATTGATTGATTATTAACGTCTCACTTAGAAGCGGTATGAGAGCTATTGGCGACGGATCTCGTAAATTTGAGCCTTGGTCAAGTAACGATGATGACACCTGAGCTTGCACCTCCTACTCAAAATTTTCCTACCGTCTCAAAGGGAAGACGAGGTGTTTCAACAGATTTAGCGTGCATCAACCCCGCTACAAAGTGGATCTTTGATGGCATCGGAACTCGAACCCAGGACACGATGGAAACAGTACCTGAAGCAAGCTCGTGACCATGACCACTCTACTACCGTCACTACCCTAAATAATCAAAAAAAATAAGATGATAGAACAATTCGTTGAAAAATTTCGTATTAATTTGTCTATTCTGATACGCACATAAATTAAAACATTCTTTTTTAGAATTTTCATCTCATCAATTGTCTTGCCCGTATCTCACACATGACAGTAAAATGCCGTGTTAAATACAATTTTTATCCTGACCGTATCATTTTTATTTACGTAGTTGCTTCATACATGCTCTACAATGCTTCAAATTTGATTATACAACAATATTATGTAAGTTTAGAATATTTTTCCTTTATTATATGCTTTGAAAGGATTCAATTTCAGAGCTTTTCCTTTTTTTCGCATTTATTTTTTATGAAAGGAGTCTTACAAGTGGTTACTCATTTTTTCAATTTATTACAGAATAAAAAGTAAACTCTACAATAAAATGTAATGCATGTTTTTCTAAGAATAATGTAAATGGAAATAGAATGAAGGGAGAAACGAGGTATTATTATATAGATTGTAATGAGGGACTATTCATATCATGTTTCAATATTCATCATGTGCAGAAAAAAATATTAAACTGCTTTAAAAAATATCGCGAGTTTTGCTGATATTGAATAAATTCATCATTGTTTGATGATAATAGTATAATTTAATTAAAGTTTTTTTTTTCCCTTAAAAAATTACATATGTATCTTAAACGTTTGCACTGGACTCCTCCCCCCCCCCTAGCTTGAATATGCGAGGAAAGCCAAATATAGGTAAAATAAGGTAAGTCAATGAACAAAAATTTAAAAATTTAAGAAATCTATTTAAAGAAAAATGTTATTTTTTTATATTAATCGATTAAAGATTTTTTAGCATTAAAAACATTAATAAGAAATTCGATGGTTCATGAAAAAAATGATTTCAAATTTGTGCGATGAATAAGGGGTTAATATTCATAATACTTATTTCTAACGTGAAGTTCCTCATAAATATTATGCTTGTTTCTTAGAATTCTAGATACGAAAGTGCAGTCATGTTTAAGTACATGATACTACTCTCAGTATTCATAGCCGTTTCCCAAGCCATTTTTTGTGCCCCGGATATTTGCAGCGTAATAAAATGTGAAGACACGACCGACTGTCTAGAAAGTAATGGACAAAAGATAAGAGAAAAAGGAGGTGCTTGTGGCTGCTGCGACCTCTGCGTTGATGTTTTGGGTGAGTAAGGAACATAATTTCTCTTTTTTATATATAGTTAATTTTTCAAATTAACGCTTATTGATCTAGAAAATTCAAGAGAGTCTTACCATATATTTTTAATTGATTGGTTATTTATTAATGTTTCACTTAGAAGCAACATGATTGATATCGGCGGCGACCTCATGCTTTTGAACCTTGGTTAAGTGACGAGTACACATGAATTGACACCTCTTTCTCTAAGCTTCCCCATAACAAACTAAGGGGAGATTTTGAGCATCGATAAATGTAATGTAGCATCTCTACACTGAGGGTCTTTGGTAGCATCAGGACTCAAACTCACTACTTGAGGAAACAACGCCGGGAACCAGTTCGCGACCGTAATCACTAGACTTCCCGGTTACAGTCTCACCTTGGCGCCGATTGAGATTCAATACACTACGTATTGGATGTTCCTTAAATAAAGGATTTCTACCTTAAAAAAACATAGCATTAGTAATAAGTAATAGCGGGTTAGAAACTTTATAAGTAATAAAAGCTCTACGCGCAGTCGCACAGAATGTGTTAGCTAGAAGATCAAAGTTGTTCATAGAACATGTGGGATCATAGTTGATCAAATATGAGTCCTCTTGGGCCTCATAGAATTCATAAATGAGCAAATTTTCTACTAGGAATCTTTTCAAAGAATCTGTTGGAACTTTCTAATCCTCAACTTGCCATATCAAGTTTGCTTAACTATAAAAAAAGGGAATTTTACACTTTTTTTTTAATTGTATGATTTGCTTAATTACATCGAAGTAAGTCAATGATATCCTCTGAAGGAACGAGTCATAGTGGCTTTCTCCTGTCTGTTACACTGACAGAGAACCTTCTGGAAGAATATCATGACTTCACTGGTGCACTAGTGAGTCAAGTCGCTCTGTCTTTTCAGTTAAATTTGAAATGTAACCTCACAAATGTTAGAGGCACTATCAGAGCTGATAGCTCAAATGCAACCGTTTTAGTCCATGTGTTGCTTTTATACGACTTGGTAATATCTATTCATTACATTTCTGAAGTTTGCTTTATCATGTTTCTTTCGGTTAGAAATTAGCAGAAAACTTAAACATATAAAATCTTTAAGAAACCCCATATATCAATTAAGGTAAAGGTCATGAATAAATCATGTTATAAAGAATAAAATAAAAGCAGGATGAAAGTAAAGTATAAATATCTATGATATTATAAATGATAATGTGTGATTACAAACGTTGAAATTTTTATTGTGTTTGCTTAAATCGTGAAAAAATTAGAGGGTTTAAATACGTTACTCACAAAAAATATGTCATTTATATTATAATTAAATATTTCGGCAACACACAATTAATCTATGTTTAAGGGTTTCAACATGTTTTCTTTTGTAGGAGAGAACGAAGCTTGTGTGAACGGAACCAACATTATTGGCATCATCATCACTTCTGAATGCGCAACAGGACTGTTCTGCGATCCAAGTATTGGTGAATGCGTTAGATCTGCAAAATAATGTAATCTTTCGTGAAATATAAATTAAAATCTGTTTAATAAAATAGCGATTTGAATATGTGAAAAGTTATGATAAAGCATTATTTGTACCAGCATTATTATAAAGCATTATTTGTATACGGTACCTTTTAAACATTTTTCTAAATTTTATTTTTATAAGAAAACGTTTATGTTCATCAAAGATGCACCCATATAAAATAAGCATTTAAAAATCATTTTCAAACAACCATTCGTTAAAATTTATAATTTTTTTCAAAATATGTAAATGTCTAAGAATTTCTACTACTACAAATTTTAATAGTTTTAAACATTTTTTTTTGTTAGACACTATAATGAACACTTCTCTAAAGGTATCAAGTTAAATAGTAATGCGAAGGTAAATGTAATAGTGCGTTTCTTTAAATTTATTTTAGCCCCCCAAGGAGCTATTGTTTCAGTTGGACCACTTTTGATATACTAGATCACTTTTCAATTTTAATGATATTTAGCTTAAATATATCCAATTTAATAATTTATCGTTTCCTTTAATTTTAACATCGGAAAAGTTTACTATTGTCGATTGCTAGATATTCCCTCGTTTACTTTAATTCTTATATTTAATTGTGTAATTTATTAATAATTATAAAAAAGCGCACCTTGCGTGGCTAAATCTGTTCTTTACAAAACTTGCAAAAAATTTAAATATTTGATTTCTTATTTTAATTTTTGTGTACCACTTATATACATATAACTATTTTTAAATTATATTTACATCTACAGTTGGTCTTCAAACAGCCCATACAATCATTATACCTCTTTAGCGGTCAGAACAAAATATTAGACCCAACTAAAGACACCCCTTTTCCCGGTTAAAACTAAAATAGAATCTGAATTTATTTCCCATGATTCCATCCACGCTCGAACTATTAATGAGACGTGACGTCTCATTTTGATTTCCGATATCGAAATAACTATATAATTTCCAATGTACACTACAAAAAACAATGGGAAAAATAGCTATATATAATTTTGTAGATTTCATAACAATTGTTATTTATCTAAATCTTTAGCTCTGCACAAAATTATCGAACATATAAAAGGCAAACGAAAAACATTTCAAAACTTTATATTGATTACAAAAAAGTCTTAGCATTTTAAATACATGACTGTTATAAAAAAAATAAAAAGCTCAAGAAAGAGATCAAAATTTTCAGAGTCAGTGAAGAATTTGACACTCTATTAAAGAAAATTCGAATAACTCGTAGCTAGAGCTGTGACATTTTGCTCATACATTTAAAAATGTCATACAATTAAAATTAAAGGAATAATTTTGTTTCGATATTTTGTTAATTTTTTGGGTATTATATCCCTTTATTCCGTCGTACAACAAGAGTAGCGTCCAGTATCTGAATATCAAATCAAGTCACTTGAATTAATATTACTCTTTTCAGAAAATGGAAAAAAACAAAACTATACATGTATTTATTTGTTTAGGAATTTTACATTCTGATCCAAACAATATTAAGTCGAAACATTGGTTGTTCTTATATGAATTACTTCTTGGAAATTCAAAGATTAAAAATAAATTTTTTTCTACAATTATTGAATATGTTCAAAGATTATAATGTATGTCTTTGATACCGGATATAAAATTAGATAATAATTTATACAGTGTTTTCAAATGTTGAAAATACTAATTATTTTTTCAACATTTGAAAACACCGTTTTTTTTTAAAAAAAATATTAAGTTGGTTAGTTATGAAACCAAAATCTGAATTAATTACGAATTTTAAAAAAGTCTATGCATATAGTTTTAAAAATCGTTTAAAGAATTAATATTCAGTGTCTTAGAAAAACTTGATTCGTTAAATAAGTCATTGCCTCGAAAGCACAGAGAGACAAAGCAAAATGTTGGCCATGAAAAAATATATATATTTAAACAAGGAAGCATACACTAACTCATTTAATTTGTTTTTGTCAGTTAAGAAATATGACTTAATTTAGACTAATCTGGTAATACATATTTTAGAGGAATTTTGGTTGTGATATCCAAGATAAATAAAAATACAAGTGAAAAACCATATTCATTGATTTAAATTTGCATATTTTTACTATCCAGGTCTAATATAAATTAAAATCATAAATTTATCGAATTTTATCACGAGATGTAGGTATTGATAGCTATTTCATTGTAAGATTTTTCAAAGAGAAGTCTGAAATACTCGTAGAACTATCTGTTGATCTTTGTTTTATAAAATATAACAACTGTCTGTCTTCACAGAACTTAAATATCTCTTATTAATCTATACTAATAAAGATAATGTTTTATGCCTGTCCTTTTAGATTCAAATAACTACTCGACCGCATTCGCTGAAAATTTCACAATTTGTTCTTATTGAACCAGAAATGCTTAAAAAGTGGTAGGAATAGAATTTGACTGATAATACGGTTAAAGTAAAGTATCGGGTTCGAATTTGGTGATCACGGCAGTAAATTATGTCACCAAACTATTATTACATAGTGAATTATGTCAGAAATTGGCAAAATACCGAAACCAAACAAATTTTCAGAAACATATAATTAACAATTAAAAAAGCAGGTTATTATTTGATTATGTTTATGTGAGGGGGAAGTTAACCTTTATTTAGGTTTTCAATTCCTCCCAAAGTATATACACTTTTCTACACCATCAAGAAAGATACAAACGCCTGATACATCTTCGCAGATTAGCGATCTCAAAAGCAAAGAAGAAAGAATTCAAGGAACGATTTTCGTACCCATGTATTCGTCACGATCAAAATCTGCAAAACTTTTGATTTGCTCTCCTGAATTCAGCTATCCTTATATACAGATCTTCTAAGATATTACCCTCAACCATTACAATTTAGCGTTATATTCCCAATTAAAACCATTTTCTGATTTTCCGCTGCTCAATCAAACGTAAATACTTTCTACTAAATCGAATATTCGAAAATAAAATTTTAAATCATGTACAACAGTAACAGCAAAATCTTATTTTTAATTCCAAATCATAAAATAAACTTATATCATACTTCTAAGGCACATGTTAGAGAATTATTAATAGAAGGAACACTCTGTATCGTTAAGCTATAACGGAAATTATTTAATTAAAAAATCATTTTTAGAGAACAAAGTAATATATTTAATAAAAAAACGAATACCGTTTTTTAAAAAAAACATCTCACGCTGTAAATAATTAGCGAATAGAAAGCAGGAACAGAGAATACGTGACTTGTGCATTAGTAACCAACAAGAAATTTATCTGGCTCAACTACAAAAAAGTTCATCACCATTAAATCGTTATCGAACTCAATATCGAACCCAGATACTTCACTTTAATCATTTTTATGTATATGAATATATACTTTTCTTTTCAACATAGTTTATTTTAAATTATATCTCATTCTCAATACATTTTAAATAAGAATATACAGTATATATATATTATCTCATTTTAAAATTTCTCAAATATCGTTAATTTTATAATTACGTCAAGAGATGGCAGCATGAGCTTATTTATATTTTTATTCTTAAATCAGGAATGATATCACTAGTTTAAGGAGTATAATTTTTAAATTTAAGATTGGTTAATTCGAATTAAAGCTAAAAAGAGGCTACTTGAGATGCAGGAGAAGCACGTTTATTTAAAGGATAATCATTTTCAAAATAAAATACACACATTCCGATAAATTTTTAGCAAAAATTTATTTAAAAGAATATTAAGATTAGAATTTTTTATCAGCAAAACTTTCCTCTTAATATTTATGATAATTAATTAATAACATGGAATAAAACATACATATGAATGATTTTACCCTGAATGAATTCATTAAATGTGTACATTTTAGTACAAAAAACGTTTTTGGAATATAACTGTTATCTGTCTGGAATAATATTAAAAGCATCTTGAATTCAGTCAAAGTTTTTTAATACATATTAATGCTTACAAATACCACTTTAGAATTAACCAAGTTTTCAAAAATAAAACTACTAACTTAATGCTCAGGTGGTTATAAATGTTAGAAACTTAAGAAAGATTAAAAGATGTAATAAAGTATCAGTTTTTTTTTTTTTTTTTCTGTCTAAGTATGAACAAATAAGTTTGAAATTCTTATGTGAATCAATTATATTGACAAAGATTATATTTAATTTTCTCTGTATGTGCTATATGAATACACTTAAGCTAGATATTATTTCAGTAAATCAATTAACAAATTTGTATTTAAAAATATTAAAAAAACCTTTCATACTATTGTTTCTTGATATTTTAAGTTTTACATTGGATAATTTGATTCGGTTTAATATCAACGATTGTTAGATATGTCAGTTTGAAAAACTGCCGTCACGACCTTCGGTTGTTAATACCAAATGTTCAATGGATACATAAAAAGGTTTTGACAAGTACTTTCAGCCCCAAGCAGACAGAATTAAATAAGGTTCTTTGGATTCTTTCATTTGTGAATTTTGAAATTAATTTCCCATTTCCTCACGCATTTGAGTTACAAATCATAATTTTAATACACATTCTTCTGAATTCATACTTTAAATTTCGCCCTTTAACCCTTATTTTAAGATTCTCGTGCTGTTTTAATATAGATTCATATTTCAAAAATATGAAACAAGTACAATTTATTATCAAAATTCTAGATTTTTTAATTGTAAGTTCTACTATGAATTTTACAAAAAAAAAGTAAGTAAAAGTCATATCTATACCAATAAATTACGAGTAATTTCGTTATTAGATAAACATGTAAATGCATGTTAAATTAAAAAATGATGGATAGTAACTGATATGGATCCGTAAACAAGCAAATTCTTATCATGTGTAGTCTATGACACTTGTATTTTCTATATGTGTCCCAAAATATTCATTTGATCCTCTAAAATATTTAATGAATAAAAGTGAGTACCATTATGTAAATAGGTATATGTTGAATAACGTCGAAAATACTAGCAATATCTACTGCAAGATAGTTTATGCTTACAATAATTTATTTTTCTTTAATTTTCCTGCTTTATATGTCCCAATTGTTTAGTTTGAATCAGATGTCAAATAACAACAGAGATAATTTCCTTTTAGTCTGTGTTAATTTTCTTTGTTTAGTTTTTTTTATTAATATACTGTATTAAACGCTCTACTATCAAAATATCTCATATGCTTGGTGGAATATTTTTCTTTCCATCCTTCTTTTGACGCGTGCAAAGTTATTTAAATTACATACAGAGTTTTTAGACAATATAACAATTCTTAAAAATTAGTTTATTCTAATAAAATAGAAACAAAAAATTGTGTCAGTGATTTTAAATATATAAACATTTAGTAATTTGGGGAACTTTCTAAATGAAAACCACCTATTATGATTAAAATATGTTAAATATTTTCGTTGAATTATGCGTATATTAAAAATTTTTCAAAATAATTCATTAATAATTGGTAAAATGTATACTTATATATCAAAATTAAGTAGGTTTGACCAAATGAATTACTTTGAGACTTTTATTATATGAAACTGAAATCTTGTAAGGAAAAGTATCAAAAAGACTCCATTTTTACTTAAGATTTCTCTTAACATTTATAAAATTAACCTGTAAACAGAAAAAAAATAGCAAGAAACTCAAGTTTTCATCACGGTTTTATATATTACCACTTAGAAATAGATGTTTAGATTACTAACACTACTTTTAAATTGTTTTATAACTTTGATTCCTCTCAAATTCAAATAAATTCATTTTTTGATTCCTTAAGGGTATAGAAATAAGTTACTTAACTAAAATTACTTACAGCTACACATTTTTATTTATTTAAAATGGCAATGATGCAACTATCTGCAGAATATTCATTTGAAACTATATTAGCCTGAAGCTTTATGCTCTATAAGGACTTAAAATTGTATTAAATTTTAAAAAAAGAAAGAAAGAGTGAGCTATTTGTTTTAATTTCTTGTTGAAAAATTGTACAATAAAACTATTTGCAATAACATGAATTTCTAGGATAGCATATTAAATTTATGAGTGAGTTTAATAAAGCTTGAATAAATAGGACATATATATATATATATATATATATATGGATGTTACTTTTAAACTAAATTGTAATTTATCATGAAAGAGTACAAATAAAGCTCCTCACAAATGTTTTAACGCTGGGTTATTTTATATGATTATTAAGTCAGTAATTAACAAGAATGGATTACGTGTATCATATTTATGTATTTCATGATTAAATTTATGTATTCTGAAAACCAACAATTGATTTTACTCCTTGTTCGTTTAAACAATTTATTAAAATGTTTGAAATTGTTTTTAAAAAGCATTTTCTAAATTATATCTATTATATTTAAATATTCGTAAATAATTCAGATTTTATCATATTTTTTTTCTATAAAGAATTTTTCTTAATTTATGATAGTAATAGAACTTGATAATTTTAAGTATTTCTTCTAATATTGAAAATATAATTAGTATTTAATAGCACATCCGATATCAATGACATGACTTTGAGTCGTCGAGCATATTCGATCATTTTAAAAAACAAAAATTATTATTACACAAATTTCAAAAAAAATAATACGAAAAGCAATTCGATTGAGTAATGCTTTATTCATTGAGTTATATTCAACATAAAAATATGCCTTGTTCAACAAATTTTTCAATTTGTAAAAATGTTTATAGAATAATTCACGTCATTCTTCTCTATATTTTGTTACTTGACTAATATTTCTGTTCTACTGTGGCCTGTTAAAAGGTACAATACATTATTAAAACATTTTCAAATTTTTCTTATTTACCGGAAGTAAAAACATTGCAACTTTAATAAACAATTTTTATTTTCTATTCAATGAGCAGGTACATTATTACGCTGGTCTAATGCATACACGAAGGCTTGGATCACAGAAAAGTCCAGTTGCGCATTCAGAAGTGATGATGACACCCAAAAAGTCAGATTCGGGCACACAGGCCTCGTTCTCTCCTACAAATAAAAAAAGAATAAACCAAACAATTATGCTATAAAAATCAAATTAAATAATTAATTGCTAAGACTAAAGCACCCCTCCCTCCATAAAATATTAAACTGGACGATAATATTCTTTTCAGATATTAAAATGAAAGACAAGTAATAATTTTTTTTTAAAACTGCATATATTTTAAGCTAAATGCATTAGAACAGTCTTAAAATAAAAATAAAATAAATTTGTGCGTATTAATATATTCTAAACACTAATGCTTCATTGATGCGACTGCTAATCAAATGAAACTATTATGAATTGGTTGGGGAAAATATCTAATTAAATTAAACATATCATCTGCTTTTAACATTTTATATTGAAAAGTGGCTAGGGACGACATTTTGAGGTTGTACGAAAACGAAAGTCCCTTTGGCGGCTAAAACAAACACTTTTATAAAATATGTGTTCAATTCTGAAAACGCCAACGAACATTTTAGCATTACTTTCTTATAGTATTTCTCAATGAAGTAATATAGATGTAAGTAATCGATTAAAACAAGTACGAGTAAAAAAATTATTCATATAGTCTTATTATTTCATTTTAATATTTTTAAACTTGAAAAAGATCACATTTTCTTTTTCAAATTTTGGAACTTTACTTAAAATTTATAAAGTGACATTAACACAAGCTTTATAATGTACGTACGAGTAGTTGGAGAATGTGTCTGTTATATAATATGATATTATATAATTACTCATATTATGTAATATGTTATTATATAATATGAGTAAGGTTATGTTTTCTCTCTCTCTCTCTCTCATTGGTTTCTTTATCGCACTCATTATATTTAATCCAAATAAAATAATAACAATGACACACACACACACACACACACACACACACATATATATATATATATATATATATATATATATATATATATATAAGTTTGGAAGGTGTACATTATTGTACTTGTTGATCTATTAATATAGAAAAGTATTGAGTCAATTTAATTTAAAATGAAATAAAGAAAGATAATGATGAACACCATGTATGAACAACATGTAACAACATGTATCATGTTTTTCTTTTACAATTCACTTAGTTTTCTTTCAGATTAATCTGTAAGACGTAAAAGTTATTATTTTGATACGCTTATACGCTTAATACTTAGAACATTGTTCTAAAATGTTTTTCAACGTTGCTTTAACAATAATAGACACGAGAACTATCATCAATCTTATCCGACAAGAACTATCCAAATCTAGGCAGAATAAAAACTTGTCAAAATGTATAAACTTAAGAAATATTCAACATCATTATAACATTTATCTTACATGACATGACTTTTACTATATTTCTAATGCTGCACATCCAGTAAAAAAAGGCCACGTACATGTAGTCTCTATGTATCCTATGCAGCTTATTGAGACTGACATATAAACTGCTGTTTGTAGAAAATGCAACACCATGAAGGAATCATCAGAATCAAATGAAATTCGCAGCAAATGTCAATTATAGGATATTATGCAAATTAATAAAGTTTCAGAGCCATCGCGCGTGCGCGGCGCGCGCAGCGCCCTCTGAATTGATGCTGAAAGCGTATAAATAAAGTGCTGTAGCGGGACGTTGAAAAAAGTCTATGATTATTTGTTAGTGGCAAACGTTTAGTGAGACCTGAGTATGCCTCCACGACGGAAGAATAAGAAATTCAAGCAACTTACGGAGTTTGAACGAGGGAGGATAATCGGCCTTCGAGAAGGAGGATTTTCCTATCGCGCAATAGCAGCTCGTATGCAGCGGAACAGTTCCACAGTGATGCGAGTTTGGAAGCAGTGGACCGACGAGCACCGAACAACTCGAAAAACAGGCACTGGACGACAGAAGGTGACGTCAGAGCGCGATGATCGACACCTGCTCCGCATGGCGGTGAATGATCGCACAGCTTCCTCCAGGCAGCTGCGCCGTGGATTGCGTGCAAGGGTGCCTTTATACAGGATTCCCCTCACGGCGAATCATCGACGGCTGCGTCGGCAGTGGGCTCTTGAGCACAGAGACAGGCGAGCTGATTGGCACCAAGTTGTCTTTTCAGATGAATCACGCTTCAATTTGTGGACCCATGATGGCCGTGTTCGTGTTAGACGTTATGCCGGTCAACGCTGCCTTCCTGAGTGTATTATTGAACGACATAGTGGTCGAACACCCGGAGTTATGGTCTGGGGTGCGATTTCGTATCATGGACGATCCAATTTGATACGAATTGAGGGTAATCTCAATAGCAACAGGTACGTCCGTGAAGTGCTACAGCCCGAAGTCGTTCCTTTCCTTCAAGGCATCCCTGGAGCTATCTTTCAGCAGGATAATGCACGCCCACATGTTGCGCGGACTGTTCGAGACTTCTGTTCAGCACAACGCATGCAACTTCTTCCTTGGCCTGCTTATTCACCGGATATGTCGCCTATTGAGCACGTGTGGGATATGGTTGGTCGGCGTCTCGCTCGTGATCCGCGTCCTGCAGTTTCCAAAGACGAACTTTGGTTGCGCATACAAGCGATATGGAATTCTCTTCCTCAAGCAGATATTCAACATCTGTTTGACTCCATGCCACGTCGTATAGCAGCACTTATTGCAGCGCATGGTGGCTGCACCAAATACTGATTTCGGACGCTTAATTTGTTTCTTTTGTTTTGAAAATTTCATCATTTATTTGTATCAGTACAAGTCGTTTCTGCATTAAATTTCATTTGATTCTGATGATTCTTTCATGGTGTTGCATTTTCTACAAACAGCAGTATATATTCGGAATTTCACCAAGTATATTAGCCATAAAAAGAAATACTACCTCATATTGTTTGAATTTTACTCTTTCAGTTATATATATAGATATATATATGTGTGTGTGTGTGTGTGTGTGTGTGTGTGTAACTTTTAAGTTAAACACATAATAAATATTAAATATCAGCAACTTCAGTCTTTTTTTTAGAAATAATAATAATGTCACAGTAAAATATTGCGTAAAATTTAAAATTCTTAACATTTTTATTCAAACTGTAATTCAGTGTTATTGAATTTAATAATATATGCAGAATAAAATTTCCACCTATTTAGTTTATATATGATATAATTATTTTTTAACATAAAAAAAACTTTTTTATCAGTATGTATGGAATATTCGAATGAACTCAAAACTTTACATATATCATATTAAAATTCATTTCGGAACTTTTTGGTTTCCATATTTATTTCTTATACTGTATGTGAAATATTTAACATATATCGAAGTTAAGTAACAGATTGCAAGTCGCTTAAATTCATTTTAGCACGTTTACATTTTTTTATTAAATAATATCTTGGTAAGAAGTTAATTTTTTATTATTGATTTTGTGAAACTACAGATTTTTCAATATAAAACTTTTAGACTTTAGATTTTTACAGAACTTTACTTTATCTTCAATAAAATAATCCAAGATTTTTTATCAATTATATAGGTAATTTACTTCTATTAGAGAACTCTTTGCGTTTGAAAAATATGTTTTAAATTGAACTTTATGGGAACCTTCTTTCCCCCCCTCCCTATTTTCTTTATTCTATACCAGAAAAACGTAATTCAAGATTACAAGTTCTAATTATTCTTCACCTTAAATAATTGATAGAAAAAAATTATTTACCTTATTTGTCAACAAAAAACCAGTCAGATATTGATTTTAATTAGTCATGTTTTTATATTAACATCTTTTACAAATATTTAAGCTCTGGTGACATCTGTCGAAATAAATAAAGCTACGGTGAAATGGATTAATATTACATACAATTTACATTTGTCTAAAATCGAATTTGGTGAAACAGTTTTCATATATTAACAACTACCTGCTTAATATATCTATAATACACACTTAACATCTTCTACAACAATCGGTAATTGATTGCTGTTAAAAATGTAGCATTTGATATGTACGAACTTATTTTAAAATTTTCTGCCTGTGTTTAATAAACGGTAAAACAGCATGTTTATAAGAATCTTTCAAAGTAGGAAACGAATATGATAACTATACAAAAGCTATTTGGAAATTATCAGTATCAAACTTAATATGACAAAAGAATTAAATTTTTTTTATCAGTTATTTCTACATGTGCTTAGTAAAGAATTGTATTGAAAAAATGCGGAACACTTCAAAAATTATGCAAAACAATAGTATTACATATAAACACCCTTAAAATCTACTACTGAAAGAAATTCCTATTGATTAACTTTTTTTTATACTAGAGGGACCTTCGTTTGCCTATTGGGGTTTGGATAGCACGTTCAGGTTCCGAATAATAAGATTCCATCAATCAATTGGATAAAGCTCTCATAGACCTAAATATAAATTGTTATGAATACAGGATCCAAGCAATTCATGATTTTTTTTAATTTTGACAGATTCTGCGTTTCTACGCACTAAGTTTCTATTAATAATTAAATTTTTGATCCACTATTCCCTATTGTTAATAACTGCAACGAGTTTTATAAGTCAAATGTCTATGGGACATAGAAATTCTATGAAAAAATGCTGAATTTCTAATAACAGCACAGGGGAATTAATTCTAGCTAAATTTAGAATTTATTCCAAAAAGAATTTTAGAAAAGAAATATATTTCAATTTTATTTTAAAGTAGTTCTTCGTGATTCCATACTCACCCAGAACCTTAACGCAGATATCACAGCAGTTACAATAACTTCCCTTTTCTCTGACCTTTTGTCCGTTGCTTTCTAAGCAATCGGACAAGTCTTCACAATCTACTTTGTCGCAAAAGCCCGGTGGACAAACTATAGCTTGGGAAATTGCTACGGCTACTGAAAGGAGTAGTATGTACTTGAACATGATTGAATTTTTTTAACCTGGAATAAAGAAAGGGAAGCTTCGTTTAAATGATGAACAAAACCACAGCTATGTGTAAGGCATAAACAATACTATGATTAAAGTTTAAAATGTATTGTTTGAATTTATGAATGCAAAATTCTCAAACTTAATTCAACTCCACAACCATCTTTAAGTCTAATATTTAATAGTCAATAAGTTCAAAACTCATTTTGAAAATATATAAGAGACTTACAACTCACTTTATTATTTATCAAAGGATATATAAGATCGCTCTCTCTCTCTATAATTCCACTTAACATAGTTAATACTGTTAAGCAGCAAGTGTAGTATCTTCGATTCCTGCTATTCTGATCAGGAGTCACTTCCCTCCCCTTTCAATATAAACGATTAATTTCGATGATTCACTCTATTCTTTAAATTCTATCAGTTTGTCGTTATCTTTTATTTCTATTCTAATTTCTTTCAATTCTATTTCGGTTATATATAAATACTTCTACTCCAATTCACTGCACTTCACTTATCTAATTAAACATAATCCCATTTCATTTGATTGGTAAATCTTTGTAATTGTACGCAATTCAAATTACCAAAAAGACTCGATTTTGATGAATAGAAAATAGGGAACAGTCCAAAATTACAAAATTAGTTTTCAAAGTTATTCGATGCATTTTTGTATGACCTTTATCTCTATTCAGAATGTAGAATATACTAGTCGCTTTACGTTTTACATTGTTTCAAAGAGCACATGGGCTAATGCTAACGGACTTAGTAATTTTGAATCCCGGTCAAGTGATGAAGATGGTGTTGAGTACAATATTGTCCTAACTTCCACATTAATCTGGGTAAAGTCTTTTAAACTACTGGTGCAAATTCCATTACAATGTAGTGCAGTTCCCAATTATTCCGCCAAAATGATTTTTAGTGGAGCCAAGACAAGAAACTCTGGACACAACTGGAACGTTCCCGAAGACAAAGTTTATGATTAAGTTATCGTAGACACATCGAATAATGAGAATTATTATTTAAAAGTTCTCAATTTAATTAAATAAAATGTGACCAGATTTACGAAAACATTACAAAGTAGAAAATTGCACGCAAAGTGGGTAATTTCCAAATCATTTTATTCTATTTCTTTTTTCACATACGCTCGAGAAATAGAAATAGATCCTGGAATTTTATGTGTAATATGATTTTCAATTTGTTTTAAGTATATGTGAAATATTTCTTTTTGAAAATTTCTTTTGAATGTGGTTATCAACAGAAAATTCTTAAGAATTAAGATTGCGTCTAAAATAGATGGATCTCTTGTTTCTTTATTTATTCTCTTTTATTAAGACGGAAAAGACATTAAAAAAGATTCTAGATAATGTGTCAATCATTCTTATTTCATTAATAATATCCATGTATTTTTTAATTCGGTGATGTTTCGTTTTTAAAAAGCGAGATCATAAGGCTCCCGTCGATCGGTTACTTTGATTTCATCAGAAATTTGATTATCTTACGGAATTTCTAAAACCATTCTCAAATCCTTAATGTTTTATTCATTTGATTTCCCAGAAATCTTCATTATTTCTTGCTCTTTCGGATGCACTCTTTTGCATTCAAATAGACAAAATAATATAGATTTGAGGACTGTAGTAAAAATTATATAGGATTAAAATAAAATTCATTTTAAATACATGACCATAATGTTCATGAAATCAAAATGGCCAGTAGACAAAAGCCTTAAGTAATTGCGACTACGTTAAAAGAGAATGCAATGAAATTTACTGCGTTCAAAATTATTGAATTATTCAAAATTGTTGAATTTTAAAAACTAGATATCGAATAAATTTCTGTACTTATAATGTTTGTTATTTTCAATTATTATGTTATACAGATACAAACATACTATATATATATATATAAACATCAATTTATTAACCATATGCATTTGTAAAGCCTTCTATAATCTTGGGGCAGGGAATATCCTTTTGCGTCAATTTGTTTATGTGCACCTATTATTCCTTTCACGCCCGTAACATTTAAATAGTAAATATTTTATTACTTGAATTCAAATAATATGCCTTTTGTAGTATTGTTTTGAATGAAAATAAAGTACTTAAATTAAATGTTAAATTTTACAAAAAGAAGGTCATATGCAAATAAATACGGAACTTGTTGATTAGGAAAAAAAATTCTGAAGAAGTAGTTGAAAGTAAACATTTTTGTTTGCATTTCAAATCACAATAATATTATTTCTAATGAAAGATTTTAAACAGAAGATCCTGAAGATTTCTCTTAAAATAAATGACATGAGAGTTTTTATTTTATGTATGACTGCGATAATTTACATATTATTTACATTTTTCTTGTTACCCTAGAATAATTTCTTGGATTGAAATGAAGAATTTTAAGAATTATTTTACTTTTAATGGTGTTCAAAACTTTATAATGATTTAAGGATGAATAAAACAAATAAAATATTTATTCTAATTAAAGTTTGTAATTTTAAAATAAAGAATTGAATGATTTCTTCCTTTATATGTAAAAAAATTAATGAAAATTACCTGTATAATATACCAATATACCTTCACATAGCACCAAACAATCAGAAGCAAAAACACAAATATTTCTCTACCTCCGAATATTCTAATCGTTAAAATAATTTCAATTTTTTCTTTTGAATTAAGAGGATGTAGAAGTGCTTTGAAAAAACCCCTTAAATATTGAAAAAATACGTTTTATTATTTTAATTGTATCACGCTTCTAAATTTATGTACAAATTTTCATAGCTTCAGTCATATAATTTAGCGAGTTATTTAGACTTTTTAATAGTGTGATGCATTGTTTAGAACAGTTAATCATTTCGTTTGACCTCCAAAATTTGAAACTGTTTTTTTTTTTTTTTTTTTTTTTTTTTTTTTTTCAGATCTATATTTTTTCTGACGATCATGTACTTAAATTGCTAAGGCGTTTTTTCAATCAATTCAAAGTTTTAAGCTTTTATCTGATTGATTTGCATAGAATAATCAATGTATCTGTGCATAGAATGAGGATTTAAATAAATACTCATTTTTTGTTTAAATCCACTATATTAGGTAAATTTATTTTTTGCTGTCGCTCATAGAGCATGATGGAAAACAATTTCAAGACTTTAAGCAACTCTGGCACAATTAAATCCATGCAAATAATTATGAGAAGCAATTTTAAGAAATTTAGGAAAAGAAATGTCTAAAAATAATTAAATGTGTATAAGTAGTAGACATTTTGAAATGTTTAAATACTTGATAAACATTAAAGTTTTAAGTAATTGTTTGCTTGAAATGGAGCTTTTTCCTGAAATATATATTTTATGTGTGATTCGATATGATGAGCATAAACTTTTTCCTATAAATATCTAATTCTAAAAAATACTCAGAGTGTATTTTGTCCCCTTAAAAATTCATGTATACTGATCAAACATTTAAAGTTTTTCTCAAGTTTGAAGGTAAATAAGTAAGATATTTTTTTCCGATAATTTCTTTCTGAACTTTATTAAAACACATTACATTTATTATAATATTGCGGCTATTTTCAGGATAAACAGCCTTTTAGCAAAACTGTTCGATAAATTTTTGATATATCTATTCTGGTTTCAGTATTAGTTTATTTTCACAGTGAAGTATATTTCTAAAAACATTTCGTTGTTGTAAATACTCATATCTTTTGATTTTGAAATTATCATAATCGAAACGAGCATTTTTTTCAGTAATTTTATTGTTATTTTTATGCATGTCTTAGAAATATTTTTAAGAAATTGGTAAGTTTATCGAAAATCTCTTTCAAGCTATTCCATCTACACTGATATACACGCGAAATATTTCAAAGGAAAATAAATAGTAATAAATCAACAATAAATCAAAAAAGTTAGTAAGGAATAAAAAGCTCTACATTTTGTCAATATTTCTACTTGCGCATTTTTTAAATTTTTTAAAATTAAATTGCTTAATCATCTGCATTGATCTTGAACAAAAGAAACTAATCATTTTGTACAAACACCCTACACAATTATAAATTTTTCTAAAAGTTAAAAACAAAAGTGGTTCACCTGCTGTAAAGGAAATCCAAGGGAACGCTACCGGCAGGTAAAACTCTTGTTGGCTGTTTATTATATACCGCACGTACTTTAATCATTGGTCATGCTTGTCAGATCCACGTGTTTTCCTTTCAAGAATAGTAGTACATGTTTCTATGGAAAAAACAGATACTTTATCATAAAGAAACATCTGTCATATGTGAGAGTTTCGTTATCTTTTCGTTAAAACAGCACTTTCAAAATTATTTTGCGGAAGTAAAACTACTCTTATATACATACGTTTTAAAAGTGGTTTGAAGGTGGAAATAATAACATAATTTAGAAGAAGTTATATACTGTAATTTTAGATAGTATGAAATTGACCACAACATTTACAATCAATTTTTAATTGATCGCAATAACAAAAATACTAATATTTTCATCGATCTTTTTTTTTCTTCTCGCAAAAACTTTTATACAAAAACTGAGCTATACATAGTTGATATTAACTATGCCATGTTTTTATGACATCGATTGACATAGAAAGTTGTATTATAAACATCTTTTCAAGAAGCCTTTATTAAAAAAAAATAGGAGGTAGCCTGATTGTCATGGTTACGAACTCGCAAGCGGCGTTGTTTCATCGAGTCATGGATTCCAGTCTTGACGCAATTGAAGACTCGCCATGTAGCGGTAATGATATACGTTATGCCAGCTAAAAGTTCACCTCATCCCGAGGTGAGATGTGGAAGTTTGGAGAGAGAGAGATGCCAGAGCTCAGGTCACTTGACAGAAAATCACAATGGCGAATTCCGTCGCCTATACCTCTGGCGTTGTTTCTAAGTTCGCCGTTAATATTCAATGTCATTCGACTCATTTTTACTTTTAAAATTTAGTGGTAATTTCCTTTCAAACATAGTTATTTCATTCAAATACAGTAGGGTATTTCTCTTTCATTCTCAGCATGTTCTTTGTATCGTCATGTATATGGATATTTCTCCCAATAGATGGCGTAGTTCGAAAATTCATTTTGTATTTTTATTTTAGTAAAACTGACTACTGTGTAGTTGTGTTAAGTATGTGGCGAAATAAAAACGCGTTAAATTTCCGTCTATCCAAAAAATCATTTTTTCGAGTGTCAGACAAAAGTGTTGCTTCAAATTATATGATAATGAAGCTGAACTAAAAATTATATTAGTGATTATTTTCCAAAAGACCAGCTACCATTTTGGTAAATGTGCAATAACATTTAAATAATTTTTATGTGTCGGTGATGGTGAGCGAGTGGGTTGGAATGTATTTGTGATTAAATAATTGTGCATTTTTCATAATATATATATATATATATATATATATATACAAGGTTCACACGTTTTAAATCACGAAACTGACTCTGTAAAATATTTTATTTTTCGTGTGTGTGAATTCATATATATTTATTAATTATTATTTTCTTTCAATAATATCCCTTCTCTATCCCTTTAAAATTCCATAAGAATCTTCCATTGTTCAAAACAGTGATGGAAGTCCTCTTCTGTCAAATTCTTCAGGACGCGGTCCGCTTTTTTTTTCACAGTTTCAACGGACTCAAACCTTGCTCCTTTTAATGCATATTTTACCAAAGAAAATATATTCGATAGAAGTCGCATTTCACAAAATCTGGCGAATGAGGAAGTTGATCTAATATTGGAATGCAATACTTAGCTAGAAACCTCTCGACAAATAAGTCTAGGTGGAGAATCCATGAATTGTCTTCCACAATTCGGACCGTTATTTCCTCATTCTTTCACGGAGTCAGCAGGAACGTGAAGGTAGTAATGTTGATTAATAGTTTGACTTTTAGGAATACACTGATGGTACAAAATCATATATTATATCGAAGAAAATAAACACTCATCATTGCTTTGAACTTTGATTTGTTCATTTGAGATATTTTGACTCTCGGTGAAGATAAACTCTTCGTTTCAGGATCATACATAAAAAGAAGTCCACAAGTTGTCATACCTTACTATCCTTTCCAATATGTTTGGCCCAGTTTCAATGTATTTAAAGTGTCAGTACAAACCCTTTTGTGAGCTTTTTGTTCAAACGGGAGAATTTCAGGTCCAAATTGGCACACACTTTTTGCATATTAAAATTGTCACATAAACTTTGCCGTACGGATTCTTTGTTAATTCTTACAGTCTCGACAATCATACCAATACTTACCCGATGGTCAGATCGAATCATATTAAGGAATTTTTGATATTGTCATCTATTTTAAACGAGGAAAGGACGATCCAAGGCGGTGTTTCTGATTTCATTTACCAGGTGGAACTCAGTAGTTCATGTCCGGTATTTGGCACCATGTTCGTGTATTTGTTAATCACTAAAGAAATTAATCTTTTATTTACCCACAAAGGAGTCAGCTAATTTTTTCAATTAATAACAAAGAGGCTATTGTTCATTACCAGATCACTGAAAAAAAGACGGGGCGAGAGAGGTGCTAGCAAAGGTGTCGTTCCCGTCACATGACCGAGGTCCAAATTACGAGGTCCGTAGCTAATAGTCATCATCGTGCTTCTAAGTGCGATGGTAATAAACAGTTACCTTACTTTATTTTCAAAAATATGGCATATCGGATTTCTCCTAATTTTTTTATTGGGTGGAAATAAAACTTATATATATATATATAAGTTTTATCAAATAATTTGAATTAATAAGTTATATCAAAAGATTTCAATTTTCAAAAATACGTTCTAATAAATGTCTTTTAATTTTTTGGATTAAAATAAAACAAAAATAAAAATTATGTATCTTATTTGCTTATCAACTGATGTATTATCTTATTTCATACATAATCTGTATTCAAGAAATGGCCGAAAATGAATAAAGTTATTCAGAATTTCAATACAGTTGTATGACATTCATTTTGCCTAAGGAATGTTGAATAAGTACTCATTTTCAATTTGGCTTCCTTCTTGGAATGTTTTGGAATCAAATGATTTTAATATGGATTTACCATTTTCCGCCTAAAAATGGGATTTTGTAACAGATTACGTAACATAATGAATTAATTATTTAAAAAAGGACCAAACTCTATTTAATGTGTTGCAAAAAATGAGTCCCTTTGATGGCGAAATCTGTTACATCGCAAAGCAATATATAACATAGAACAATTTTTTTTTCATTTGTATTATTTTTGTTTTTGTTGATATATGTTGTTTATGTAAAGTTTTTGCTTAGTTTAGTTCAGTTTTATTAACATCACATTAGAAGCAACATGAAGGATATTGGTGACAGACCTCATAATTTTGAACTTCGGTCAAATGACGAAGACAACACCTGAGCTGACACCTTATTTGTTTATGTAAAAGTGAAATAAATATTTACGTTATCTGGAAGATCATTATGACTTGAAGTTCATTAAAGACGTTACTATTTTCGCTCGAAATTATGAAGTTCATTATTAGTCCCTTATTTTGCAGATGAAATGTAACTCCAAAAAATTATCTAGATGTCTATTTAATTTAGTAACTGTGTAGAACTTTTAACTCTAATTCTTAGTGTTATATTATGAGAATAATGAAGGGTTCAATAATTATAAATAATAACGAAAAATTAAATAAATAACTATTATAAAAGTCAAAAAATTAAGAGAAAATAAAAAAAAAATGGTTTTCTAAACCAACAAAATTTACTTCCATAAGTTTTCCTCAATTTTGTAATCTTTCACAGTCTGAAACTTACACTAAAATTTGGTGTAATGTGTTGGGCTTGTCTCCTAGCAGCTATTAAAAAAAAAATCACACTGCAAATGACTGTTGTTTAAAAACACCGATAATGACGCTGTATGGCGTATTTCTTATTACATTTTTATGCAGATATATTCAGTATTTTTCATGGAGCATAATTTAAAAGGCATTGATTCAAATGAAGGGTTTTTTAAGCCAGATATATTTTACATTTGCACCTAAAAATTGAAAGGCTTTTAGAAATAATGCATTTTCAGCTTTTATAAACGAATTGTTTTTTATTTGCAGCATTTTAAGAAGATTAAAAATTAATTTTTTTTTCAGCTAAAGCCTTCTAAAATGTTAAAAACAAATGCTTCTGAAAATCTAAATGTTTTAGAAGTATTGAAAACCAATTCCTATTAAAATCAAAATGTTTTGAATCATGCTACACAACATTTGAAGCAATCAGCACTTGGACACACGCAATGAATAAAAAAGCTGACATCTCCTATTTCTACTAATTAAATTAAAATGTGTTCATTCATAAAATAAAAATTTGATTTAATTCTTGTTACATTGATAACGCGTCTCATTTACATGCTAAAGAACAAAATCACAGTACTTCTCTAAATAAATGCAGTAATACACCTAGAATAAATACATCTTACTTTTCTTTGATTACACTAAGAAAATTTAGAAAAATGGTAAAGATTATTTTAATAAAGTTTCAGTTGGTAAAAAAATTGAAAATGCTTAGAAATTCTTAAATTATTTAAAAAAAAATATTATCATAAGAAAATTTGACAAATTTCTGTGGTCTAAAATAGTGATAATAGACACTAATTCTTGAACTAAACACTACATGAGACTATGGTTGTTACGTAAGTTTGAGGGATTTTAAATATATTAATAATGTATGGTTAGTAGAATTTTTTGAAATTGCGTTGTTTTGTACTGGTTACTTAAATAAATTTTATTGTAACTAAGATATTTTGAACCAATTAATTCTATTATATATAATTTGGGATTTGTTTGTGTTCCTCTTCATTTGATTTTTGACCTTTTTGATATAACTCATTTATTCATAAAGTAATTTCTCTGGTTAGATGGTTTGTATCTATAAAATATGTTTAACCTCGCATTTCAAAACCGAAAACTGAATTCGAAATTACTTTACTTCCTTTTTTAACTTACATTGTATTCCTTTATAAGTTTTTATATGATCTTTACTATATTTAAATAATTTCTGATTTGGTTGTAAATATAGATATTTTTGTATATAAATTATATAATTCATTATGTTTTATAAATATAATATCTTTAATATGTAAAACTATGATCATCTATTTTAACTATTCATATCCATTTACAACAACTTTTTTTATATTTTGCATTATTTATATTTTTTAAAAACAACTTTGTAATTTTTTAAACTAATGAAAATTTGTTATTACTTTAACAGTATTTTTTTTTCTATATAAATGTAATGACTATTCCATCCAAAAGTTAATTCTCTTAATTATTAGCCAAATTGAGATAAATTTCAGTGAATTCTGAAACTTATGAACTGATTTCATATTTGTCATAACTATATTTTTAGCTCGCCTTCTTAAGTTTTGTTGTAATTTAATTGCCGACTTGCAAGACTTTGTGCATCTTTTTGTTTGTTGCTTTCGAGTGAAAACTACTTATTATACGTGTAGGAGTTAGTTATAAGATGCTAAAAGGTAAATCTCTTTTCAAATTACTCTGATCAGTAATTAGCCTAATCAGAAGATTGGTTGTTCAAATCACGTCAAGGTTACCATTATGAAGGGATTATAAAATGCATAGGCATGCACTTTACTTCAAAAGTTCAGATCAGTAGTAGAACGTAATCCAAGGCAATAGATAATTCAAACAGCAACGTTTATTAATCATATTAAACTAGTACTGTGTATAGGTAAAATATCGATATTCGTCCATATTTATAATAAAAAATTAATAAGAAATATGCATGAATATTTTGCAAAAAGTAATTTCCAAGCAATAATTGAAGCGATTCAACTCGTATCAATATTACCACACTAAGTACAGCATGGGATTCTAAAGTACAGCACAAGGTTACAGGGAGATATGTTGTCTGAGCTAAGGGCGGTGAAGATTGGATTAGAGGGTTTAGCACAAGGCTATAGAAAGGTTTGATTAGCTGTAATGAAAACGAAAACTGTAGGCCTCAAGAGTCCAGTACAAGATTATAGAAAATCGATTAGCTACAGTGAGGATGAAGAATTCACAGGTTTAAGGTGTCTGCAAAAGATCCATGCTGAATCCGGAAAGAAGATAATCCGGAAAAATCCGAGAAGGAATTCAAGAATTGAGAGACGATAGTTGCTGAAATACAGTTGACCGATAACACAAGAGAAAAAACATTCTCTCTTTTTCTCTTCTGATTCATCTTCTGTTCTAGCTAAATCAATGACTTCGCTACAATATATTCTAATATTATAAGTGCGCACCCAGAACACTAGCAATTTTCATATTGGCTAATGAAGGAAAATATTTTTATAACAAGCCATCTCATGGCAAGGTGAGAAAGTTGCAGTAAGTTTAAGGAAGGCTAGCATATATTTCAATAAAATTATTATTAGTATTCCATACAAATTATTAGCCTTTATGTATAAATATCACATCTAAGAAAAGAGTTTTATTACGAAGCAGGAAAAAGATTTTTTTTAACACTGCAGTATTATATTTACTTATATGATTATGCAATTAATTGTTCTATTTGAGTGATAGATTAAGGCCTTATAAGGATCAAAATTTTATTAATAAGAACTTTCTTTGAAGATACCTAATGAAGATATGGAGTTTTTCTACCTTAGAGATATTTTGGGTAATATCTGGGAAGGCGGAACTGTTTCGTTCTCAACGGAAGTGCTAGTGATAATGTGTGGGATAATGTAGTTCCACGTCATAAACAGGGTGTGGTCCTTGCTGAAAATAAACTGCTTTAGAATCTTTTGCCAAGTTTGAGATTGATCTATGTTATAATTACTTGGCAAAATTAGATGAGCATCAAAATATCTTGCTAGATATATGAAGTTGGATGTAAAACTGCAGCCTCTCAAGGAAAATAAAATTTGAGGTTTTTATCCTTTATTTTAATTTATATCTAAATTTGAGGCTTGGTTAGATTTTGAAAGTCAAAATAACAATTTATTGTTAAGAATCCAAAATTAATTTCTTAACATCATTTCTAATATGACTCCTTTCCATGAAGAAAGAATAATCTAACAAGAAAACATATCTCTATTAAATTGACAAAATAATTCTTAAAAAAATTGATCTAAATATTTTTTTTTTCATTTTAATACATAAACCTATAAGAAAATATATAAGCTACATATTTTTTAATTCTTTATTTATTCTGAAATCATTAATATTAGTAAACTAGGGGAAATAAAAAGATAAATTTAAGGAAAAAAGCTTTACAAATTCAGAAAAATTTTAAAAGACGAATATCGCTTGCAGTTCGTATTTACTTCTAATAAGTTGAATTATTTGTGTTGCATTTACATATAAAAAGTTAATTAAGTAATATGAAACGAATTTTGCTTTTTAATTTTTTTCCGATCATCTTTACAAAATGTTTAATTACATTTGATAATTATAAAACAATTTAAAATAAGAAGTATTCCTAAGAATTTATTTTTAAATTATGTTTGGAAGAAATTTCATAAAGACTATTTACTTTTTAATGAAAATAATAAATTTCTAGACCTTCAACAGCAAACATTTGTTGATTCTTTCAAAAACACATTAGCAAATAAGAATCACCTTAATATGTTTTTTCTAATTCCTATATGAAAGTATTTTTAAACATTTCATTGCATTAAATTGTTATCCGAGTGTCCACAAAATATTGCCGTATTTTTTTCAGTTATTCCAATATTTTGGTCATAATTAGAGAAACATATTAGTAAAGAATGAATGAATCAGAAAATACATAAGGAATTAAAAGTAAAGGAAAAATTTTCTTTGATGCTTTTTTCTGATTCTTGTGAATGAAAAAATATTTTTCAATATCTCATCTCCATAAAAAAAGATTTTAGCAGTTTCATCTTCAATGCAGTATTTTTTTACCTTGTTACTCAGAAGAAAAAAGATTTCCGCTCTCGTGCTACTGTGTGATTTTCAGCAGACCAAATATGACAAAATAAATCTTACATGAAGTAACTTTATCACTCTAGCATTTCAAATAAACCTCTTAAATTATATTAATGAAACTCAGAATACATTAAATGTCACGCAATCATTCCATATTCCGACTTACGAATAGTCGTATTAACTGAGTAGAACTGTTTTGCGTTCCGTTATTTACATTTTCCGTATTTGACATTAGGAATACGCTTCGTATTACATCATTTGTTTGAAAACTTTACTATTAGTAGCTTTGACCTAATCTTCTATTTTAAAACAATTTAATATAAAGTTTACTAGTATTTCGTAAAGTAATATAGGAAAGATTTTGTTAATGAAGAATAGGGTAACTTGATATTCTTACTATTTAAACTTCTACTATATGATAATTGTATAACTGGTAAAGAAATAAATTAAAAATAGTCCCTTAGAAGGATAAAATGAGGGAAAACAGCCAACAAAATACACGCGAAAGTTTGTTTTTCATAATAATTTTATGGGGGGAAATCATTCTCATAGAAAACTAAACTAAAGGGGGAGATCAGTATTTATCTCGAATTCAGTAAAGCATTTGAGAAAGTTGTTTAACTGTGTTTTTAAAAGTATTTCAAAGGGGGGGGGGGAAATCAGTCTCTAAAAAGTTTAAAATGAGAATAAAAAGTTCAACATTTAACTGAAATTCAATTATTTGATAAAATTTGAAAGAGCTGAAACTATTTGAAAGAGTTTGTTTTCCATGTTATTATATTTGTTGATGAAAAATAAAGTAGTCTATTAGAAAATTAAAATATGAATAAGTAAAATTGAGCACTTAACTTCAAATCATGAAAATGTTTATTATGGATTTTTAAATTTTTTCCCCAGGCTCAAAGGTAAACAACACATATTTTCTATAGAAGATCAATGTTTCAGGTGCAGCGAATATCTACAGATAGTATATGGGCAGAGAAACTCTCGTATTAGATTTTTATGTCCTATTTTAAAATAAATTAAAGTGTTTTATGTACTTCGCACAAACATTTTGTGTAGCTCTGAAATGATTTAAGCTTATACAAAAGCATTAATTTATAAAAAATGTTTAGTGCCTCATTAAATATATTTGATATTTAAAAAAAAACTTTTTTTTCTCGGTTTGGTATGTACAAGACTCACATTAATACATTTAAAAGAATTTAAAAAAATTATTTTTCTTGTCTTTCAAGTATTTGAAATAAAACTTCTTAAATTGCATCGAATTTTAATTAAATTAACGTGTGATGACATACTATTCCTATTCGCCTCTTGTGCTATAGCTAAACTCAATATGCTAACACTAAGAGTCAATAAGTCGTTCAAGAAGACGTTACACAGGTTTCACACACTATAAAATTGACAAATTGCTAATATAACGACAAATGTAACCTACTTTCCCTAAATATCGCCTTAAATATATTAGCTTGTTCCACCAATATCAAACTATCAGAGTCTTGCCAATACCTGAGAGTTGAAGCTGTCTCGACTTCTAAACTTCACTCTGCAGCCGATAACTTGGAACAATTCTCAACCTCGTCTTCGGCTCTGGAACAATTGCCAAACGCTAGAACCACTCAACCTCTATCATGAGCCTCAAGCTTAGCTTATATATTTCCTATCTCCTTCGCTTCACTTTATTTCTACCTGCTTGTAATTTAAATATTCACGTTTCAATTTTGGTTGGGCAAAGGTTTTTTATAAAAAGCAATCAATCTTAAATAAGAATCCCCAAGGTTAGTGAAGAGAAACCCGTGAATAGCCCAACGTCACAAGTGTAACTATAATATTATTCCTGGTATAAATTCATGAAAGTAAGAAACTTATAGGAGTGTGATTGCCCAATCTCGCATTTTTTCTTTGTCTAGCACATTTGGAATCTAAATTATGCCGTTTGAACTGAAGCTCTCTCCCAATGGAGGAAACGTGACTTTGTACATTAAATTTAAATTATTGAAGTGTTGTGAATAAATTTGATAAATTGCATTTATAACCAGCAATGAATTTTATCCGGTTATTAGAAGTAGAAAAAAATTGAATGGAAGTAATAAATAAAAATAATAGTGAATATATTGAAAAGGGTAAGAAGTTATTAGATTATAGCCAGGAAGGAACTATGTAGAGTCAGGTAATCGGGTCTTCATCTCCAAATCCACTAAGGTATCGAATCGGATTCGCTCGGTAAGATAAATTACCTTTATATTATTTTTTGATCTTCTAATATTTGTCTTCATAATATTAATCTTCTGGTATTAATTTTTACAATATTTTTCTTCTGGTATTAATTTTTACAATATTTTTCTTCTGGTATTAATCTTTACAATATCTTTTCCTAATATTTATATTTTTACAATGTTAATCTTCATAATATGATTCTTCTGATATAAATCTTTATAATATCGATCTTCTTTATTCGCGTTCAGGGATCCTTTCTACAGATATAGCAGATTAGGGAATGAACTTGATTATTCATACATCTCTGAATAAAATAACTTATTTATTATCACTGTGTGACTTTCTATTCATTGAACTATCAGTAACATTTTAAATAATTAATAATATGACTGCAGAAAGAAGTAATATTAGGATATCACAAACCTAAGATTGTTAATCAAAGATAAGAACAGAAAAAAGTGTGGAGGGTTAAGATTGGAGTCTTGTAAGTCCTAGTCAAAATAATGCATTCTTCCTAATCCTCAGACAGAGACAGTTCATTGACCCGCAACACATTTGGTAATCTGCTACTTAACTTACATTCGGGTCTTTAGATGCATGGGGATTCACAATCTGATCAAAGTAGTTGTATTTCTATTCCCTTTCTTGCTTCTCCACCCATTGATATATACGATTCTTAGCTTACGACCATAGCTTCCAATGGCAATGCGAGCTTTCATAACTTATACTCCAAGTTTGTTTCGGTAGTTCTTCACTCTGACGAATTCCCAGGTTTTTGTTGCCTCAATCCTAATTTTAGATAGCTAATTCTTAATTATGAAAACTTCTTAAATAATGATCTTAATTTTATTTTAATTATGATGAGAGGGTAAATTAATAATCTTTAATCGGTACCTCGTAATTTTGGCCGTTACCTTACCGTTGCATTTCTATTTGAATTGATGAATAAGCTTTGTTGAGAAGGCAAAAATTAAGTAAGACCTAAGCAATGAAAGTTGTAATAAACATAATAACAGCATAATTAATATGTTTATATGAATTAAATTGTTTACAAATGTACATTGCTCTTATGTCTGAAGAATATATTGGATTACTATTAAACACATGACTGATAAGTATAATCAAGAATATTTGAAAAAATACATGTTTTTGTAGACAGATGGCATTGTTAAGAGAAATTGGTGTTTCCATTGTGTTCCGCTCTCTATTAAATGGTTTAGAAACAAGTTTTTAAAAAGTTCGTTTGGATTTTAAAGCCATTTGCTGCCAATTCAATTTTCTTTGATGCCACTTCGAGTTGTCAACGTCGATCAGACCTGGAATCCTCATTATACACCAGAACAAACAACAATCAAAATAATTGGTTGCTTCCGGGGAATCTGCTCCATAGGAAACGAAGACGGTCCAGAAGGCAGAAGTTGTGGCAACGATATTTTGGGATGCGAAGAGCGTCATTCTCATGAACTTTTTAGAATAAGGAAAAACGATCACGGGACAAAGCTGTAGTAAGTTATCATTTTTTCTATTACTAACACGGGGGATATTTGAGTCGCTCTAGTACATAATTATCTGCAAACTCTAGAAAGTAAGAATAAACTGCGCCAAAATATCTAAAATTTTAGCATTTTTTCCTCACATTTATCTTTTATACTTTTAAATTTGCAATCCTACTACATATTTAGCTTTGATGTTGATAATTTATACGAGGTGAGGCTTTAAATAACGAGACTGACATTGGTACAAAAGAAGTACGCATGCACCAAACAACAGCCACCAGCAGCTGTTTGATGTGATGCCTTATTATTTAATAGCAGTGCCTCTCACTTCTGTAAGCAATCCGTATAGTCATAGCCTTCATTCACATTAGAGTAATTCTTTGTTTCCCTGAACAATTATAAGTATAACAATAGAGCAACGAATTGAAAAATTTCATATGAAATTTGGGAAAATCGCAACTGAAACGTATAATTTATTGAAAGAAGTGTATTGTAATAAATGTTTATCCCCTGAACGTGTTTTTGAGTAGTTTAAGCATTTTCAAGACGGTCGAGAATACAAAGAAGATGATTCACGCCCGTGTCGCCCTTCCACGTGAAAAACAGATGAATACATCAAAAAATTCGGTAATTTGATTATTTGATATGATTGTCAGTTAAGTAACTATTTAATGCGATTGCTGAGACTAAAGGAATGGACAAAGAATCAGTACCACAAATTTTATTTCGCATTTCTTACATGTATAAAGAGTGTGCTAAAGTTGTGCCTGAAAATTCTCACGTTTGAAAGACTAGAAACTCTCAAAAATGTTTGCGCTGACTCTTTGAATGCGTTCGAAAAGGACGCAAACTTAATGGAAGTATAATAACATGTGAAGAATCATGGTGTTTTACTTATAACTTTGAAACGAAGACCTCATCTTCATCGAGAGCCAAAAAAGCTCTTATGAGCAAATCAAGGTTCGAAGTAATGATGATTGTTTCTTACCAATATTCATGGGATTACGTATCTTTACTGGGATCCTGAGGGTCAAACTATTATTCAAAATTACTACCTTCTTGTTCTTACTGACACCCGAGAAAGAACAAGGAAAATAGTCCCGAATTGTGTAGGGACAAATCATTCAGCATTGTCCGTCAAGAAGTTTCCAAGCCAAATACAGCATTCCAGTGTTAGACCAACCACCTTATTCACCAGATCCTCCGCTGTACGACTTCTGTCTGTTACTTAAGGGTGAAATCTGCATTAAAAGAAACAGGATTAAAGTCCGTTGAAGTTGTGAAAGAAAAAGCGGTAAAGGAAGGAGCTTAAAGAAGAATTCCAAACTATTTTGATCAATGGAAGATTCACATGGAGCTTTGTAAGTATAGAGGAGGGCTGTATATTGAAGATGATATTAAGTAAATATAAAAGGAATCAAAATAAAATGTTGTGCATCATCAGTCTCGCTATTTAGTAATCACACCTTATATTAATATAAAGTTCATGATATTTTATTTTTAAGGAATCATAATGCAATTGCTTACATGTTTTTTTCAATTAATTTGTCTAATGGATTTTACAAATGGTTTTTCTACAATTCCCTATTAAAAAGATAACAATTGTTTTCGTATTAAAATAATCGTTTTCATAATAATTATATAATAAAGGTTTTGTTACTTTTTATGAAGTCTTCAATTCTAATTATTATTCGATATTATTTTTTTATTATTTCAGTTACTCCTAAAAAGTTATTTTCATTTTTTTAAAACTTTAGAAAGAAATGTTTTTTTTTATATTATTTAGCATTTTAAATAAGATTTAAAATTATTTTTTTTAGAAAATTTTGCGTAATGCTAATGACACATGAAAAAATACTCCAGCAATTTTTATGTAATTTAAAAATATTCTTCCATAAGCTAAATTATAAAACATTTTTATGCATTATAAGCTAATTCCATTAATATTCAACTTAAAATTTTGCTTCATAGTTTTGAAGAAATTTAATTTTTAGATTAAAATATAAAAAAATTATAGTTGAATAAAAAATAACAATATATCTATTAAAATAAATATACCTTCAGTATTTTCTATTTAACCAGGAAATCATGTGTATCCTTATAATTAACTTCTACATAGATTTGTTAACAAATAAACATTTCTCAAAACAACTTAAAATTTCAGATTGTATGGGAAATGATTTTAATGAGTAAATTATAAACCTCTTAACATTAGATAAATTTTTAGGTATAATCATCAAATAAATATTTTTAATGCAGATTAATAAGTTCGGATATCAAACAAAAGTTTTAAATAACTATTATAATAGGTAAGTAAAGTACTTGGTTTGTGTCGAATTTAAGTTTACTGAGACGCCTTCGACAAGGTTATCTCTAAATATAGTTATATCTTATAAAATTAAATTTACCAAATATGAAAAGAATATTTTATTTTATGATTTAAATTTAGCATAGTTTTTATACAAATATTTTTGTAATAAAATTTGTGAATGTTATTAGAAAATAATTATGATCAATGCATATAAAATTGCATTTCATAATATGCAAAATCACAGCAGTATAGATAAATTAATTTTGAGTAAAGCATGCCAGAATATATTAAAAACACGTTTCTAGAAAAATGCAAGTAAAGATATTTTACTCTGCGGCGCGATCCGATTTTTACAATTTTATAATTTATTTTTTGTACGTAGTATTTATCAAATTGTCAGAAATAATACAACTAAGGATTCCAGGAAGCACTCTGAATTTGTAAATGTAAAATAAAAAAAAATTTCAAACTCTCAAGTATTTATAACTCAGTTGTTTTAAGCTAATTTTGCATAACATCAGTGCTCTTAAAACCTTTTGTTATATCTAAAAAGTTTGCTTTTACTATCAAAGATATGCGAAGCACGATACTTTGCGACATCTAAATTAATCTTAGGGTAAATAACAGGAAGGAAAATAATTATCAACATAAGAGCAATAATGAGGCAATTTTCAGAAAGCTTGAGTGTCCATCTTGAAAATTGCTTCATTTACATTGCCTCATTAGTTTCAAGTCTAAAATCTCCACTGTAGGAGAAATTTTGTAGCATATATTTCATCCTGATTTGTGTAATTTTAAACCAAATATAACTCTTTCTTGAAATTACGTAATATTAAGCAATTACTTTTTAAAATTTATTTTCTTTCACAACATATTTCATTCAAACATTTTTATTATAGATAAAAACTAAATTATTTTCTGCTTCCTTTGAATTATCGTAAGTAAATGTAAATAAAAATTATTAAATATAATAGTTGGGTAGTTTTAACTTGGACATTTTTCTCGATCTACTCAGTTTTCATTATATGAGAAATATTTTTAATTGGAGAGTTTAAAAACTATTTACTTACAATTATGTACTAATAAAGGTCTTAAAGTTAAAATATGTATTGTTATTTTTAAAATTCTTTAGCAATTTTTCTTATTAATTCATATTACTAAAGCAGTTTTCAATTTCCTCGAAATATTGTATATAGTAAGAATAAATTGCAAGTATTCGAATTCAAAGTCAAAAAGGGATGGAAGAGTAAATGAAAATGAATTTGTTATAATGTGAGTAACATTACATAATAATTTGCTAGTAATAAGTTGCTGAATTAAAAAAAATAGAAAATTTGTGAAATGTTATTACTTATCAGTAAGAACTCAAATTTCCTTATTTACAAATGATCTACGAAGACAGTGTTTATGAATTAAAAATATGTATTGCTGCTATATTTGTAATTCGCTTATGGATTTTTTTTTTTTTTTTTGTATTAATGCATAATAATAGCACAGTTTTCAATTTCCTCGAAACATTGAATCTAGTCAATTATAAGTATTCGAAGTTAAAGTAAAAAAAAAGATGGGAGTATAAATTAAAATGAAGTTGTTGCAACGTATGTCCTATTACGTAGTTTGTTTAAGTAACAAAAAATTGCTACTTTAGAAAATAATTCCAAAAGTATTTAACTGGTGTAAGATTATTTCTTATCAGTAAGAAAAAGAAAATGATTGCATAGTTTAATCTGCATAAAATTTGGAAATATGCTGCTCTTAATTTTACTTCTCTAATTGTTCTTATTTTGTTGATTGTCCGAAAACGAATACTCAGGTATATAATATACTTTCCTACTCAGAAAGTAGGATAACTTTTATAGGAAGTATTCCAAACTATTCCGAATTCACAAGAAGGGCCTTCACCAGTCAATTTTCTTGGAAATTAGATAGGTAAAAACTAACTACATCAGCATTAAGTAGAACTAATGTAACTTCGGTGCATTGCTTATGGAGCTATGTTGCTGACCTCTTATATATGTGAAAAATGCAACATACCTATCAATATTTGTTCTTGGGAGTTTCAACAGAATATTTATACGGGTTCTGCGCAATTAAATGAGATTTTTAGAGGTATGTTGTCTCAAAAATTTTTGTGTTATAAATGCAAGATAATTAAACATACAGAGTAGCAAAAATAGAAATACAAATATTTCTCTTTATACTTCTATTAATGTAAGTTGTATCGCTTTCTGATTTTCAATATTCTGAAAAGCTTTGCACCAAATGTAAATCAAATGAAGAAAATGAATCGAATTGTTACCACATTAATAATCAGAGAGGTACATTATTTGATCGTACTGAAAACTGTTAATGTATACCGGATATATTTCAACAGAAGGCAGATGAAAGGTATGAAAGATGAAATATATTTTAATATATTTGCCCTGAGCGATGATTAATAAATTATATTGTATGTAAAGAAACATTTCTTTAAAGGAACAGAAAAAGTTTAGTTAAAATAAATTATAATTTTAATGAAAAATACCTTTTCCTGCCTCTACGAACTAGAAAAGAAAAAAAATTGATTCTAAATGCTATTTCATCAATTTTAAGGAGTGCCTACATTTTGGCAATCTTTTAAAATATGTTTGTGTAAACAATA
This sequence comes from Nephila pilipes, assembly GCA_019974015.1. Taxonomy (NCBI): domain Eukaryota; kingdom Metazoa; phylum Arthropoda; class Arachnida; order Araneae; family Nephilidae; genus Nephila; species Nephila pilipes. The sequence goes on from BMAW01112290.1 coordinate 89,347, forward strand.
TGTGTATCAAGATTTGTCGGAGCAAAAGTAATTAATTCGCACTAATTTTATACTTGCAGTTATTATGACCTCTGAACTCAAATTACATATTCTCTCTGCGGTGGTTACATCAACTCTACAAACTATTTGATGTAGCTGATTGTGATGTATCAGATGAGAGCGATGAGGAATTGAATGGTTTCTACACTCAATAAAAAGTTTTTTTTATAACTTTAAATAAAAATTTATCTTTTTTGAAAGTTTCTTGTCATATTTTAAATCCATAATATCACGGAGTTACTTTTACACTAGGTTTCCTTATTAAAATATAAGATAATAAAGGAAAAAATAGCGAAAACCAAAACAAAAAAATTGGTTTAATATATTTATCTCAAATAACTGACTCGAGTACTATAGTATCGATAACAGTTGGAAGATAACTCTATAAGAATGAAGCTTCTAAGATCTCATTCATTATAAATGATCAAGATATAATTTCTTTTGTTTGGAAAAAATATCGAAGGTTTTCTTTTTTTTTGTGACAGATCGAAAGGTAATTGCACCTTAAAGTTGTATCATCAACCAAGCCTGGCGACTCGCATGTTCTGATTGAAGAATTGATCTCATCGGACAATGACCGTCACGACATCTTCAAAACTTTCAGTGTAATTATTGCTCTATCATTTCAGACCCCTTTTTCAAACGTGCTTAGCTTAAAGAATCGATAAATACTAGTATATCTATCGTGTTCATTTTAAAAATATAAAATTTGGCTAGAGATTCAAATAATAAATATAATTTTAAAAAAGGATATTCTGGATTTTACTCTTTAATCACGAAAACTCATGATAGATTAAAATGAATTGTACAGGGAATTTTTCTTTTGTAGCGTACAACTCCCAAAAGTCCACAAGAGCTAATGAGTGCGCAACAGAGAAGAGCTACATTATGATGGGTAGAGTAATTACTTTTGTTACATCTTTTTAGGCATGTATGAAAAGTCAGGATTCTAGTATGAGACGAGAGATGCGAGTGCAGACGTATTCAGTCTTGTCACAAAGGCAACATTAGTCATTACAATTAAATGTAATGTTACTGTAATTATCTATATATAACTCTAAATGAATATTAACTCCAATATATATTTCATACTAATTCAGATGAGTTGTAGCTCATTGTATTGAAATTTATTGTGTTACTAGATATCGAACTATAGGCAACGCTGGTAGCATTGCGCTTTTCAGTGAATTATATACACGCACATAGGAATAACAACGTCGAGAAAAAATGATGAGAGAACTCGTCACTTTGAACTAACTTTTTGGGCTACTTTATGACTTATTTGACTTGAGGACAACATTTTATAAATAAATCCTGAATTATGTAAAATCAACATTGCTAAATATACAGAAGTGTAGTGAATACTTGAGAATCAGTTTAAGAGATTGGAAATGTTAAAAGTTCTAAGAGGAGGTAGGGTGACGAGGTAATAGTGCATACGATATCAGTGCAAGATAATTAATCGATAGTCGGATAGCAGATATTTGACTCGGATCTATTTTATAAGTATTGGTACCGACTTGGATCCAGGTTTTCTGTTACTGATATAACAAGAATTTCCAATTATATAATCTTATATCTAAGTGGTATTTGCTTCGGGTCTATTTTATAAGTATTATTTTTGACTTGAATCCAGGTTTTCTGTTACTGATATAACAAGAATTTCTAATTATAATCTTTGCTTTCGAACACGAGTTAATCATCGTTCCTTATTCGTATTACAAACATTTATTTTTTAATAGTTTTAAATTGAATAAACGTAGTTTAAAGATTTGCTTAGATGATTATTTATTGAATGATTACATAATGAATTTTGATGGATCAGACCTTATTAAACTAAGCGGGAGGGCCACGATGTTTTTCGCCAAATGAACTTATATTTGTTTCAAAATTTATCAGTTGTAAAAATACACTTCAAAACTTAAATTATTCTCTTTCATTCTTAAAACTTTATTTTATCGGCACAATTTTCAGATGTGTTAAGAAAGCCTTATTTAACTTTTTTCTATAATTAAATATTTTTTCCTAAATGGGTCTTGTAAAACTAAATTTCATAAAGTTCTTCATACAGATCTTTATAAGATAAAAAAAAATACTTCCATTTCTTTCAGCCAATTTTGTGAGTTTTCATATTTTTATGTATAACCTCAATTTTCGAAATGTTCCCCATCTCTGTCCTTATTTTAGAAGGATTGCTTAATAATTTCGAAGTGAGTAAAATTTGCTTATCATTTTTATGTTATGCCTACAAAAATAATTCTAGCATTTTATTTCGTTACTACACATTCAAAATATTCCACAATAATCCTTTCTCTGCATTAGAACGTTTATTTAACGTATTTTTTAAAAAAATAAATAAAATCTGGTATCAACTTTTTTTAAGAAATATTTCATGCAAACAAAGATAATTATTCTCTTTTATTTTGTAACAATATAAAATATTTTTTTATAATATGAATTTGAAGCTTATTTTACTGCCTCAAGCAAAGATTTTACCTAAAATGTTTTTAATTAACTAAAAAATGCAAATTAATAAATAAATAGAGACTTATTTTGATTTTCATGACCAATTTTTATATAAACGTGTATAATTTTACAGATTTTAAACTAATGAGTATCCTATGTTAATTGATTATTTTATTTAAAAATACATTAACACTTATAATCAAAAATAATAAGTTAGAAAGACATTGTACTTATTGTTAGTCAAAAACAAACGTGAGCGGAAAAAAAATCTTCCGATTTTAAATATTTATTTGAAAATCATTTTAATTTATTTGAAATCTATTAAAGTAAAGAATAAATCCTTCTTCATGAATCATGGTTTACTTTTACTATTCATTTGTACAATTAATAAAATAGCTCTATATTATCTCGATTCTGCTTCAAGATTTTACTTCAATGATGTTGTTCGCTATTAACAGATTTCGAATGGGTTCTACAGAAGCTCTACTGATTCTTATTTGTTGGTTGTTTGGTTGTCCCTTTTTTACTCTTTTTCACACAGGTCTTGGAATTTTTATCACATTTCAAGCCATAATCACACAAAGCGTCACTGTTTGTAACACCTTTGTGATTTAATCTGCCTCCAATGTTTACCACAGGGTTGCATGAATCTCCTTCATCTGTAATAAAGAAAAGTAATAAGCAAAAAAAATATTAAACTTACAAAATTTTATTTTTCTGTATAATTTGATCTTTGTAAAATAAAAAATAACAATGTGAAAATGTTACCACATGAACATGTGTAATATCATTACCAATTTTCACTCAATGTTGTTCAACAATATTTAGGTTACAAAATATATAAAAATTATCTTGTAGTACATTTTACATAAATACAATTATATGCAAATCGCTTTAAGCAGAAATTTTGATGAATTAAAGCTCCCGTTTACCAGCCCTTTTGATTTCAAGGACGTAATGTTAATCCTATGGAATTTTGACTTTAATTCTTACGTGTTTACTATATGAATGCAATAAAGGGCATATGAAAGAGAAAAAATAATGAATGCTTAAGTGAAATTACTTTTTTCTCCTAAAAATATTTCTATTCTTATTTTAATCATTAGTTTTTGAGTTTTATGATCTTTAAAGAATATTATTTAAAATAGGGGGGAAAAGTAATTCCTCAAAAGCCTTCAGTACTTTTTGCTCTTTCAGATGCATTTTATTGCATTCAAATAGATCAAATAGTAAAGATGGGAGAATTCAAGTCCAAATACCATAAGATTAACATTAAGCAGACGAAATCAAAATGGCGGGTAGACGGGAGCCTTAAAAAACGAAATAAAAAGTGAGGAGCGAATGATGAATTACGTGAGAAGATATTTTAAAATCGTATAACACATTTATTTGTGATTAGGGATAGGAAGAAAGAGTGGATTTTTTTAATGTAAAGAGAAACAACGCGAGTCAGTTTGAACTATATGAATGAATTTGCAAAAATTCCTGTGCAATGATTTATAAATTTTGAATGATGTAACTTAAGGCATCTATCTACTAGCCATTTTGATTTCGTGGACGTAATGTTAATCCTATGGAATTTTGATTTTAATTCTCCCATATTTACTATTTGATCTATTTGAATGCAAGGAAGTGCATCTGAAAGAGCAAAAAAGAATGAATACTTCAGTAGAAATACTTTTTTTTCTCCAATGTTTAAAAATATTTCTACACTTATTTTAATGATTCGTTTGCTGTCTTTAGTTTTTTGTTCTTTAAAAATATTTTTTAAATATTTTTAACAATCGGAGGAAAAAGAAATTCCGCAGAAGCCTTTATTATTTTTTGCTGTTTCAAATATTTTTAATTTCACTCAAATAGATCAAATAGTATAGATGTGAGAATTAAAGCAGAAATTCCATAAGATTAACATTACGTCCATGAAATCGAAATGATGGGTAGACGGGAACCTTAAGTAAAGAAAATATACTGCTGCATAATTAGTAATCTCACATTTTAATGGATTTAACCCTTGAACACCAGCGTGCTTATATAAGCTACTATCACTAGAGATACGTAAAATTTAAGTGCTCACGTAAAATTCGTTTTATTTGCTTGTATTACATTAATAGTGGTTTTAAATATAATGAAAGTCGTTTTCCTTTTAAATGTAATGCAATCTACACAACTGAAAAATAAATTTATGTAACAATTAGCTACCTATACAATTATATGTCTGTACATAAGGGCATGATTTCTGGTGGCCTCCACATGTGCTTTGGATGGCGCTCTATTCCTTCCACCAGAAAAAGTTACATCAAACATAACTTTTGCTGACAAATGGTTATCTTATAAAGCTGAAGTTAGTATTAATATTCCAAACTTGACATTCAGTTCATCATAATTTAAATTATTTAGGGAACCGTTCATTACATTTACCTATCTTCTTTAGGTTTATTTTTGCGTTTTTGTGAGTATTTTTTTCTTTACTACATCGGAAATAAGCAAATTAAAACAATCAATTGGTCCTTAGCAAATCGAATCTCAGCAACTGGATCTGGTCTAATATGAGAAATATTTTTTGCGCTAGTTTTCTGTTTAGTGTTATATATTTTATCATCGGAAATATAATCTAGATCATCATCACAATCATTCAAAATCATTTTCATCAAATTCAACGTTATCGCCACTTTCATTAACTTCAGAAGCCAAAATCAATGTTTGAATTTATTCATCCGTTAAGTATTTGTGTCGTTTGGCCATTTCTTCAACACATTATGAAATAAGAATCGAAACGCTTTTACATACACCTTTCACAATTTTAAAAATAAAGATAGCTGCTCTGTGTACAAGACCAAAACATTGCGAGTAGAATGAGGACTCGTTTGTCTCAGTCGGTTGAAAACTCTTGTTGTAGTATTGTGTTGACATGAGTGTCTCGACTCTGAATCATCCCACCAGCTGCAAGTTGAGGAGCATAATATAGTTTTTTCATGTGAAGGGAAACACGCCATTCTAGATGCTATACGAAATAAAAATTATTTAAGAGGAATGGTGTCATGAACCGTAATAATGTGTACAAGTAGTGACGTGCATGTAAAGCAAACGGAAAATTTTCATAAACGTTGTTTCAGTCCGAGACTTCAGGCCTCTGACTTTTGGGATCTCGTAAAGAGATTCACTTCATTGAATGTTTGCCCTATGAGGATGAAATTGATGCCAAGTAGTAATGAGAACTAATTACGCTGGGGGATACAGAACAAAAGAAGGGAAAGTGTTATGTTGCATGTAAATGCACATCCTTCACAACGCCACATCATTGGTTGGATTTCTTAGACACATTTGGTTGGGATACTGCGACCACCTCTCTCATCTTACATCTTTTCACTTCTATGAAGTTCTTTATGGGTGTAAAAAAGTTTTGGGCTGCAGGTGAGATCCAGAGTGCTGTCAAAAAATGGGCAGAAAAGACAGAAAGTTTTTATTTTTTTTATTTTTTGTAAACGTATAAAAAAAGGTCATGCTTCGGCTTACAAAATGAATTGTGAAGGAATGAGAAGACATCAAAAAATAGAGTTAAATGTGCGTATATTAATGTATTAAAATTTTGAAAAAATGCAATCTTTTCGATTATTAAAAAAATGAATATCCTTACTTTCTGGGCCTCGCTCTTCAATTTATTGACATTCACTTTTATTCTCTTATTTTGTTCTTTAATTGCTTTCCTTTATATTACCTTACGTTTCCCATGCCATTTATTTTCAAATTTATTTTATTCTAAAATATTAACACAATATTACTATCTTTGAATTATCTTTCTGAAATTTTCTAGCAGATTCAAGTAACTCGACATAACTACTCAGAGTTTTTATAAGTTGATACCCAAGAAGCTGAAATAAACTATTCAACTCAAAGAAGTGGTTAACATTTGTAACTAAACTTACTTATTCTAATTGTTAAAAATACACTGTTCTTTAGTAACTAACATTTAAATGAATAATATATTACTTCCACTATATATATTTTGTTTCATACAGGAAATGTACTAAAACATTCTTAACTGAAATACCTATGCCATATCACTCAAAATTGGTGTATTTATTTTAAGAGCTATTAAAATTCACTGAAGGGAAAATATCAAAATCAGTTCTGAGTCAGTTTTTTTTTATTTTTATTACAAAAATGAGAGCAATCTCTTTGCAAACCTACTCTGCGGTTATGCTACTCGATATAAATGGACATTTCTTTCACAGCTAATTTTAATAGTTTTATAATTATAACCATATAGTTCCAAATGAATTTAAATTTTTAACACGAAGAATAGGATAATGTTAAGATATTCAATTCTTCTTTGTAACAGTACATGCAATAGGAAACTGTAAGATGTACCTATAATTAAGAAAGGTCTTTCAGGTGCAATAAAAATCTAGTAATAATAGGTCACATCAAATATGTAACAATAATATAATTAAGGAATAGAACTCATACTTAAAGTATCAAACAACACGATTGCAGAGTAAATTCAATACATTTAAGTCCAAAATATGGATTTAATGTGAAGTTATATAAAGGTTCAGTTACACACCTTTTTAGGATCATTTCGATACCGAATAAAAAAAATTTAAATATTTTTGAGGAAACAAAATCCTGACAACAGTTAATTATACGAAATTAACGTTATCTTCAGATGCTTTTAAACTTATTCTACTTTCAAAAGGATGGATGTAAAAAAGCTTTGAATCAAAGGGTATGTTTTTACGCTTTCCGAGGAAAAATATTCTTGTTCCAGGGCTAAAGAACATGGCAAATTTCTTTAAGCAAGAGTTTATGATTGTAAAATTGCATTATATGAAAATTTGATTGCAAAATAAACTGAACTCAAAATCTATCTGGGCCTAAGAAGTCCCATCAGCGGTGCAAATCTCCGTTTTTGTATCTTTTGGGGCTGGAGTGTTATTTATTAACTAGTGTCCAGGCCAAGTAATTAGCCCGATGCTAATTGCACAGCTGATTTCCTAATCGAACTTGGTATTTGTTTATTGCCCTCGAAGATATTAAGAGTTGAGTTAACCCATGACCAGCTACTTAAGCTGAAGCCACTGGGGAATTGAACTTAAGTGCATAGTGCTCGCACTCAAACATACTAACTGCTACACCACTGCGATCGTGATTACAAAGTAAATAACATTATTAAATGGAAAGGATGAAGTTTTCAATCATGGCTTCAACAAGGAATGAAGAATACTAATGAATATCGTAAAAAAGCATTAATTGTTTCAAATGTTTCTAAAATTATATAAATGTTAAGAAGAAAAATTATGTCAACTAAAAAATCAATTAAAAAATCCTGAAACAAAAATAAACAAGTGGGTCAACGAAGATAAATTTTGAATTGCCTTGTGTGAAAACCATTTAGTAGGAGATAAATGGGAATACATTGTTACCCTTCATGAATCTTGGGGTTATCTGAATGAATGCGGCAAAAGGATGTCTATTTACTGATGAAATGTGGAGAAAACGTTGTCCACACAAAAATCTAGTTCTGAGAAAACAAAGGAAGGGTAAATAAAGGCTTTCGGATTATCTCGAATTTCTCTTCTAATAAGAAATTAAAAATAAGAAAAGGAGAAATAATGTTTACATTCATACCATAATATTAGAATGTTTTAGTTCCGATACTTTCAGGAAAAATTACAATTCTTTATTTCAATGACATTTAAACTGTGAAACTTTAAGACAAAGCCCCAAAGACAAATAATATTTCAAAAACTTCACCTGTATTATTTGAAAAATAAAAACTGACTCATGTATATAGTACATATGCTACCGACAATGTATAAAAAGCAGGCATTCTATAGCATACCTAGGTATTGTATATAATGGTCGGAGTTTTAGGCAATGTTGGAAATATTAAAATTATTACATACTTTTTCAAGACATTGTATATAATACCTAGGCATTCTATAGAATGACAAATGATATTTAGACAAATTGTGAAAACAGGTCCTGATAAGATATCATATAACTGATGTGCATTTTTCAAAAATACAAATGTTATTCAGAAAAAATAATGAGAGGGCCATTAAAAAATTTATTCAAAATACGTTTAGAAGAATAGAAGTTGTAAATAAAGAAAATGTATGCCTTTCTTATTAAGGGAAACAAAATTGTCATATAAAAAATAAGAAATTAAAATTAACCTACTTAATGCAGTATGGTAGGCTTAAACGACATTTTGAATTACATTTCATTACATTTTTCCCCCAAATGACATTTCATATTTTTGCAATTTGTTTTACACATACATTTGACGAATCCTTTGCCGCTTCCACTGGATTAAGCAATTTCTACTAACTGGAGAATTTCATGGTCAGGAATATCTTCAATTCTAAGCAAGTTCTTTGGGCATAAAAAGAATTGGGATCACTCATACACATGTTTAAAAGTCCCTTCAGAAGTTCCAAGTAGGTAGAAACTCTCCTCTGTTACACTCATTACAACTGCCATTATATTGCGCGAATCATCTCGCCCCTTGTTGAAGTCATGAATAGGAGTTCCCACAGTAGTTCCCAAAGAAAAAGTGGAATTTTTTTTTCCAAATTCCTTTTCAATTATTTTTTTTATTTTTAGCTTGTATTTCCAGATTGATTTTAAAATTTACTTTACCTTCAACAGCATTTTCAGTTTTAAAACAAAGGGTGCATAAAATATCCATTTTATCATCTTTACTAGCATAGCCAAAGAAGATATGAATTTTTTGACGACCCTTTTTGCATGCAAGTGCATCACACGTTACCTTTAAATACATACAACAGGTACCAGAAACAGAAATCTCTTCGGTAAACATGTCTTTATCATGTTCATTAAATCTGATATTCACTTCTATCTCATCCATGTTTTTAAAACAGTCTCTTTTTCCTATATAATCTGTTTAGTTTCACCTATATTCATTGTTTGGACGATATATATTACTTTTTCTAGTTGCTCCTCCTTATTTATGTCTTTTAAAACATCTGATAGAAAAGATGTTTTAATGCTTACTTTGTGTTTGAAACTCAAAAGAGCATCGTTTGGTGTTCTTTTGATCCCAGAATGATAAGCTCTATTTTTCATAAATTGTACGAAACGTAGTCCTTCTCTCCAATGGTTAGATTTATTATACTACGTCCAAGTACAGAGCATATTTTCGATACCTTGATTAGCTCTTTCGACACTACCCTGACTTTGTAAACGGCGGAGCTTCTCATGGACAATCTTCATTGCTAGCCAAAAACCTTTAAGCTGGTCACCACATTATTGACAAATTCCCTACCATTGTTGGACCGTATTATACATGGCACTCCAATATATACTAAAATATGTCCATTAGGTTGTAGGCCACTTTTTCAACTCTTTTTGATGTTAGAGACTTAAGAATCACAAATTTTGTGAGATGATCTTGCAACACCGTGATAAATTTGTATTCCCTAATTGGCTGGAACTGAAAGTCAATAATATCTACTTAACAATGGAAATCAAATTTGGAAAAAATCATAGGTTTCATAATCTTTTTAATACCTTTCTGTTTTTTCTGGCAAGGTTCACAAAGGTGGATGTACAATTCAATATCACGACATGTAACGTTTCTGTATTAGGTTGAAATTTCTTTCAACATTCTATCACATACTCGCACATATTGAAACTCCAAACCCTTGTATAAAGGGCGCTATTAATGTCTTAAAAATTAATTATATACACTTTATAACAAAAAAGAAAGTGTTGCTCAATTGTAATGAAATTCCGCATGCAAAGACGTTTGGACCGAACATTCAAAGGATTAAAGTTTTGGTGTCCAATGAATGAATAGTGGAAGCTGCAGTGTATCGGAACTGCGCACTCAGCAGGTGTATGTAAGAAGCGATTCTCAATATGATGGGCAAACTTTCTGTTGCATTGCGATTTAGAATACCTTTCAACTATTGAAAAAATGCCTCGCCACATGATTCGATCTCATTTCGAGCAACTGTCAGAGTTTCAAAGAGGTAGTATCATTGAATTGAAAGAGGCAGTTTGGGCAAATCGGAGAATCGCTCGTCATACGGAGGTTAGAAGATCTGTCAAGAATGAGTGGACAATAGCAGATTTCAGTGTTATGATGACAGCGGTCGACATTAGAGCCACAGCAGATCGAGAGGACAGAGTTATTGTCAGATCAGCTGTCACAGCGCCTGACTCATCGTTATCAACCATCAGAAGTGCAACCCACACACGAGTGTCCACCATGACCATTCACAGACGGCTGATAGAGTGAAACCTATGCTAGTAACAAAAGCTACGCCACCTGCCACTCACGCCAGCACACTGTCGAACTGTCGAGCCCGATAACATTTGTTCTTGGCTCGATCGGGTTGGAATGATGCTGACTGGGGGCGTATAGAGTTTAGCGACGAATCCCACTTCTAACTGTGTCCTGACGATCATCGAACGCCTGGATACGCCCATGGGAACGTGCCGATTCTGCTTTCACTATTGCCCACCACACAGGCCCTCAACCTAGTGTTAGTCTGGGAGGCATTTCTTGATAGCGGACTTTTGGTCTACTTGATGATATTACGCATCACAGCGGTACGTCGATGACATTCTGATACCTCTTTTGCTATCGTTCCTTTTGCAGTACCCTGGCCTTATTTTTCAGCAAAATAATGCCAAACTACATACGGCACGTGTTGCTATGAGCTGTCTTACAGCTTGTCAAACTCTTTCTTGGCCAGCCAAAGCGCCAGATCTCTCTCTAATCGAGATGATATGATGAGAAGGCGAATGCATCTACAAGTTACTGTTGATGACCTAGTCCGACAATTGAACACAATTTGGCAAGAGACCATCAGGAAGTTTTATCACTGTCTACCACGTCGTGTGGCAGCTTGCATCCAGGCTAGAGGGGCCAATACCTTATTAAGCTCGTTACTTTGTAATTGTGTGACTCTGAAATAAATCATTCAATTTTTCTGAAATTTTAATCAATTTTATCTCGTATATAATTCCCTATCTCTCGATTTTGTCTCCATCGGACAAGTCCGCTTCTTAGTACGGATTTTTCTGTTAAAAGTATATTTTCTTTCGAATCGTTTCACAATAAAGTATATAAATTTTATATATATATATATATATATACATGAAGAATAGGACACACACACACATATATATATATATGTGTGTGTGTGTGTGTGTGTGTGTGTGTGCATGCATATAGTTACAAATATACATATATAAGAAAGATATATATATATATATATATATATATATGTATATATATATACATATATATAATCCATAAAGAAGCAAATTTTTCAAAATTGCAACTTATTACATTCTTTGGTTATTTATTAACGTCTTATTTAGAAGCAATGAAAAAAATACTGCCTAGAGATGTCAAAAGTTTGAATAACTTCCACACCCTCTCAACATGAGGATTTAGAAAGCTTTAATTTCTTATCATGACGGTCTTTTGTGGAAGCAGGACTCATTTCTATGACTCGACGTAAATAATACCAGTCATGATTTTGCAACTATAACCACTCGACTACCGTAACCGAATAACTCACTACACATTTTCTGATTAACATTAAAAAAATAATTCATTTATCCCCAGATATATAATTTAAAAATACACTTGAATTTCGAACATTTTTGAAAATTTTATTTAACTGCGCAAAAGCAAATAGATTTTTAAGCAGTAACATTTTGAAAAGTAACTTTGTATTATAGATATTACTATTTTATTCTAATTGAATATCGTTTTTTTTCAAAATTAAAAAAAAATGATATTTTTAATTAATATAACGTTACATTTTGTATATTTAAGTAATTATTTTACTTTTATTTCACAATTCAATGCTACAGAATTTAGATATAGAATGATAGTACAATGTAATAAGAGCAGGATTATTAAAACAAATATAATACAATTCAAAAACGAAAATAAGAATATCAATATTGTGATAAAATTAGTGAATAAAAAGTGAAGTACAGGTATTTGTTAAAATCTTACTCAGACTTAGAACGCAATTATTGCAGCAGCCACAAAATCCGCCACGATATTTGACCCTGAAACCAGGTGGACAAGTTGTTTCTCCACACTCGAAGGAAAGGCAAGTATATACGCCACACACTACAGCATCGGCCACGGCAACTCCAATAATAATTAGTAGTAACTCTTTTATCATTTTGATTTGGAACTGGAACATAATACAATAATAACAAAATGGAAAGTACAATAATACAGACATGCAATACAAAAATGTTACATATATGTAATACAAAAATATACTTGGTCTTATAATTTATCAAGTAATCTTATAATAACCTATAACATGTGTTATTCGCGAAATTTCCTTTAATTGACATCAGAGGGTTCTTTCTGAATTTATATTTAAATTTCTAACTTCTTCCTAACCAAATGAAATGTAGCTATGCAAATTAAATACATTTTATTTATAGAAGTTTAATGAATAGATATAATCCAATCGTATAAAATTCGTTAGAGAATTGAACTGAAAGATAAGGTTACGATGAGTGTTGGTGTTCATGGGAGCTTTCTTACGTGTAAACGTAAGAAATTGCTGGAAGAAACGTATTATACATTTCTTCCAGCGTTTCTTGAATTTTTGAAGTCCATTGTTGTAGAACTTAGCAGATTGAACTTTGTCTTCTCCATATTGAGGGTTACTTCAATCTATGGCTTCCTGAAACCAAACAATTTATATAAATAGCTATAATTTATAATATAAGAATCAGTTAATATGCAGAATAAATTTTATTCTGATATCTCGGTAATTTCTTAGCAATAATTAAACTAAGATGTACATTGTTTATATGTGTTAAAACTCAATTTTAAATTACTGTTTCGCTGATTAAACAATTTTTTTTACCATACTCTGATGTGCTTATTAAAGAGTTGTCTATTCTCGGCACACTTGCCATGATACAAATTCCTTTGTTTTGTTTTGATTTATTATTCTTCTTTTAACATATTTGCATGCATACCTGTCAATACTTAAATTGAAATTTCAATATGAAGTTTTATTTGAGTTGTGTAAGCTTTTATCTCTAACCTCCGTTTTTGTTTCCAATAAGGTTTGGAGTGGTGATCCTCTAAGGATGGCCAGATAGCTCTAAGTTCTTATTAGATGGGTTCCCTTTCCTTTACTTGCTTGAGTCTGTATGTGTGGAGACGAGTCAATACAAATATTCTGTAATATAAATATATCACCAAAGGTACGGTTGATCTTATATTAACGGGTTCCAACAAGAATCTCTTCAGTTAACTTTGTGGGATTATTTATGATATAATTTGATCTTAAACCGAGACAGTGACTTACATAAATTAGCATTGCTATATATTGAAACGAAATGAATAGGGAAGAAAGAGATTATTCAGATAGCCAGATTGGACACCTTTTTAGCTGCAAGGAGTTTGAAGAGTTTAGATAAAGTATTTTGCAGACAATATTGGTTCCAGAAGGTTTATTGTATATAGCTGATATTAGAATTGGATCAAATATTTAAGTTTGTACCTGTATCGGATTCCATTTTGAAGTTGTTAAAATAAGAATTTTTCGATACTCTTTAGATAAGATACCGAGAACGTTTCTGCTCCACATTCCTCATAGAATAATTACTTTGATCATTCAAATAGTATTGAATAAACACCTATTTAAGGTTCTTAACTGGCTTTTCTTTTACTGAGCTTTTATTAAGTTTTGATGACTTCGAAAAATAATAGCAAACCTGGAGCGCCTCTTCATGTTTTACGTCATCAGTTAAATTCTGCGTAGTATTAAAATGCTTGAAGTTTCATATTTAATTTCATTGGATAAAATAAGTTAAGCATATAGGCAAAAATACTGTTCTTATCTTCAAAGAAACTTGGACGATTAAAAGGGGACTTTTGAAAACAAATTGAAAAAAAATTTATGAAGTACTTTCTTCTAAGTTTTAAGGGGTCGTGGTAGTCCTGACCAAAACTCTCTAGCAGCGTTGTATGCGTCGAAGCGGGATTTCGGTTCCGATACTGAAAACCCGTAGTGTAACGGGTTTAATACATTTCATATCTATCAAGATCCCAAGTCCTCCCAGTGGCATGGAAATTCGAAAAGGGGGTGTCAGCTCAGACATCGCTCTCTTCATTTGATCGAGATTTCAAGTTACGAGGTCCTTCTTTAATAGCCCTTGTGTTGTTTCCAAGTGCTAGAGTATAGATGAGACTAAAATTAGATCTGGTATTTAAGATTTACCTGACAACTTATTGATAACTCTATATGAAAACCTCGCAAACAAAAAGTTGGTTTTGTTCTTAAATATTTTCCGAGGCCTGTCACAGAAATATTTATCATCATCACTGTGATTAAAATGAAAAAGCGACACCAGCTAATATGATGAAGCTGTTGTTCATATACATTGTGATACTAAAAATGGAATCATGACATATTTGATATTAAATGAAACAGTTGCTATTCTAGCTTAATTTATTACCGTTAATTAAAGCTTCTCTGAAAGTAAGAAGTCCCATCAGGAAATGCCCATCTTTGTTTTTAAAATCTTTGGAGTTAGGAGGCTAATTGCTAAAGGATGTTCCCGCCGAGTGGCTAGCCCGACTTTGGATCTCGAAATTAACTTCCCAAGCGAACTTGACACTCATTTATCTATCCCGAAGGAATGAACAGTTGAATTGACTCATGACCACCTATACCAAGCAAATGCCACTAGGATTCGAACCCTAGGTCAGCAGTGCTCACAGTCTAGAACAGTAACCGCTAGATTACCACGGCCACATTTGTGAATGGTATTCAGATTACGGCATGGATAAAAAATAATTTTTGATGAATAGTTAATTATCTTCAAAATTATCCTCAAAAGCAAAATTCCCAAGCACTTTACCATTTCCACATAAAAAAAATACTAAAAAAAATTGGACATATCTTATTTAAAATCGGTAATTTTAGAATACAATTTTAAAGACATCCTGTTTATAAATGGTAAATCAACAACCGTCTAATCAGATTCGAAATGCTTACAGACGCATATACGATTTTTTCACACAGAAAAACTGAAAAGAAAATCTTGAGAGTATCACTTAAATTCTTTATACTTTAAGAGCCATATTACAAAGTTTACTTAGGAAAAGGAAGAAAGTCATAAAAGTTGACATCAACAGTATTTATTGAGAAAAAAACCACTAGAATAGAACTATTTGGTAGAATATTATTATAAAATTTTATACTAAAATGCACTTAAATTTTAACTATGACCAAAGAATGCGAAAACCTGAAAGCTAGGGGGGGAAGACATTTGTAGTTATTTACTTAATAAATTGTCTTTTGTGCAGCGTATAAGAAAAGACAATAAACTAAATTAAAAAATCATAAAATAAAATGATTATTTTACTTTTAGAACAAATATAAATAAATAGACTATACGATAAAAATGTATTTGATAATTTGAATGCATGGAGAACAATCTATTCTTGTAATAAAATGTTAGCATATATTTATTTCAAAAATATATCATTCCTAAAAACATTTTATCAACAAACATGAAACATTTTAATCATTTCTAAAACGATTTTATATTTTAATCAGCGACTTTAACATTGTTAATAAAAATAACTCAAAAATTTAACTCTATCAATTATTAAAAAAATCAAAAATCTATTATAGATATGTGAAGAAAATAAATTCTGATAAAAAAATTTCTATATTGTAGACATCAAGTTTAGCTTCGCATCTGGTGTGATTTGGCACGCTGACAGTTCTTGTATTATGTCTTGTATTATGCGTTTCATCTGTAATATCTGAACATAATATTATCGTCAGCTTTAATAATTTAGTTCCTTCAACGATATTTTATTGTTCGTTGAAATTTTATATGAAAATATTAATTTTATTTGTTATAGCCGAATCGTTTGTTTCGATCCATTTATTCCTTAAAAATATCATTTCAAAGAATTTGAATGTGGAGATTTATCTTATTTTCTCATCTGGTTAGTGGGTAATTTATTTTTAAATTACTTCCATTGTCCAAGTTTCTATAAACAAAAAATAAAAGTAATGTAAACTGTATAACTTGATGGAAATAAATCAAGAGCGAAAATCTAATGTGACATTTGGTTAATTTTGTACTTCTTGGTATCGATTCATGTATTTTTAAAATCTATCTGAAACCCAATTAACGAAACATAAAGTTAAAACAACATATTTTACTTTCATTCGAACTCTTCGAACGTATTTTTAAATTAAATATCAAGTAAACTTACATTTTTAGTATCGCGCTTATTTGTTTATGTTTACTGCATACTTATTTGTTACAATTTTGAAAATTTTATAATATTATTAGATTTCACTTAGACTAATTTTATTTCCATGTTTGATTTTATTCAGTTTTTTGATGGTATTAATTAATAATAACCTACATTCTAACATTATTACTTTACTTAACAATTTTGAAATATATGTATGTGTATTCATCTGAAACAATCGCATTTTCTTCTAATTTTCCCAAATTTATTTCACCTCTCCTTTTTATGTCGTTTAATGTGAAATTATTTAATGTTGAGAATAGCTTCATTAAAAATTTAGCAAATTTAATTTATCTATTTATAACTAATTTATTTTATTAGTTTAATTATTTAAAGTAATCAAACGTAACTAGTTTAAACAATGATGTATGAGGGACTAATTTAATTACTTTCATAAAAAAATACCTTTTATTACTATTAAGACAAAATTTAATTAATTGCATCAATTTCTTTATGTTTTAATTGATTTTTATTCTTCATGAGTGTAATATTTTATTTTTCAATAATTTAATTAATTCCTTTTACTTACATAAGGACAATTTACTAATACAGCATTTTTTCTTATAAATTTTAAACAAAAAGGAATTATGTTCAAATTATTATGATAAATACTTATTAACGTTACACACACATACACATACAATATATATATATATATATATATATATATATATATATGCGTATGTGTGTGTATTCCATCAAAATATACACTACCACTATATTTTCATATTTATTATTCATTATTCTATATTAATAGACTAATTACAAATTCAAATCATTAAACAATTTAACCAAAAAATATTTTAGTCACGCTAGCTACTAATAAAGCTACTGAGATCTTTCAAGAATTCTTGTAGGAAAAAAACCTGTTCTTTTTTTCGTTTGTCTTTGTCTGAGTTTTCAAGGATGATGTCTTACACGACTCACACATTGTCAAACTCCCAGGAGAACACCCTTAATGAGCTATCTCCTCCCATGCATAAATGATAAGAGAGGCTGAACCTCCACTTCAGAACTCTTATCAGACACGCAAAGGGTAACTTTATATTCTTTCTTTTGCATTTATCTCCGTATGATTTTACCTTAAATATTTTTTTTCTTTAAGTTCTTAAACGTTCAAGGTGAATGATAACGTGTCCTTAGCAAATTATGGACAGCTGAAATTATATAATTTTACGAAAGCGAAATATGTGGATAAAATAAGTTTTGTTGAAAAGCTTCTAACAGAAAAGGGACCTTTGCCTATGAATGCCATAAATTGTCGAGTGTTTTGTTATTGCGCTTCGAAAATTAACCACTTCGCAGTTTCACTCATTCCTCCTACAAGTAACGCTTTCCTGTTTAAATTGCATGTGCTGTAAGCACTAAATATTCAAAAACGCTCACGTTTCTGCAAATCACATAAAACTTATTCTGGTTCATTTTTTCATTCATTGATAACATTAGTGATATGTAGAACAGCTTTTCTCGTTTTTCCCCCGTTTTTATTTTTGTGCACTTCGGTAGGTGTTATATATTACAGTTCATGAGAGTTTCTATTAAATTAGCTTTGAAGAAATGTATTATACTTTTATTAGCTTGTTGTAAAAGATTGATAAATGACCTTTCAATTCTTAGTTTATGTAATATGTATTCTTAAAGTTTTGTATCTACCGTACATGGACTATATGGACAATAATAGTGCTGACATTGAGAATTTTATCCACAGTTACTATTAGTACTTTCTATGAGAATCCGCGAAGATCTTTAGATTCTTACAGAACTTCGTACGGTGTAGTAAGTATATATATATATTGTATATACTTAATTTTGGGACAATAAATTATTTTTTATACAGATTTTGTCTATAAACGCAATTTTCTTACATTATTGGTAAAAAAAATAAGTTAACATTGGGAGGACCAGTTTTTTGAAATTTCTTGAACTGGTAAGAGTAAGCCAGTGACCCTCAATTCATGTATCGTAGAATACTGGTTAATTCGTGAAGCCTCTTCAAATGTTACGTGGAAAAATCAAATAAAAAAAAGAAAAATCAGTATAATGTAAAATAAATTATGTATCGGAATGTAATCAGCAAATGCGTATCATAATTAAACTTTCTAGTTATATATGCGATAACACAAACTTAATATGCATCTAATTGCCATGAAAAAAGACGTCATACATTAGATTGAATGATATAGAAAACCTAACAAATTAATCACAATGACTGTAAGGAAAGAATCAATTTGGAATTATTCATTATCTCTATTCAAGATGAATACTTGGGGTCTAGCAAAAGAGCACTATAAAGAAAGTATTGTTAATTTTCACGTCATATCTTTGGCAGACAGGATTTTCACCAATCGTTACTATTAAAACAAACAGAAACGAGAACGTAGGAAATTTATCAGAGGACACGAGACTATCTTTTTATTATTTATTTTTCCTATATTACGGAAAACTGCTTAGATAACCTAGATGATATATCTTTCATTAAATGTGAGATTAATAAAATATATATTATCATCATTTTTAAGATAGTCATTATTTTTAAGTAGTGCAATTGTAGGGATTTTTAAATAAATATATCTTAATCACTAAATACCAGTATTTTATTCTTTAATAAATGTTAATGCGTAATTCTCTTTATGCAACCTTTGGAACTACTTTATTACGGTTTTTGAATTAATAACCTTATCTTATGCAGTAATCGTGACATATTTAAATTAGCATTACTATATAAGAAGTGTAGTGAATCAGATGGAATTACTGGAAGTATTAAAGAGAAATAATAAATCATAAGGGAATTAGCAAGTTTAATAAGCACTCTATATAGATATGAATAAGTGTGAGGACATATTCTAAGAGTGATTGCCTGACTCGGATCCAGTCACTATGAATATATCGGAATCGGTTTCTGTATTGTTGTTCTTAAAATAAAAGTATAAGTTTTAGTTATAATTTGATTAAGAACGCGAATGAGTGATCGCTCCACGTTAGAAAATTTTTATTTTTATAATTCTCAGATGGAATAAAATTAATAAATATTTGCTGGTTTGATTATTTATTGCATTTCGATGGCTATTAATATTAATAACGACCCCAGTTAATGACACTTTAAGTAGAGGATGGTCACAACCGCAATATAATTTCGTTATTCTCCTTTTTAATAATGAGGTTATTTTTTTTTATAAGGAAGGCCGTTTTCTTCTTTGTACCCTTGATTTAAAAAAAGAAAGTCGTCCATCTTTGCTTTACAGTTTTCATTATAAGCGTTCAGCAGAAAATAAACTATCGACTATTTCAAAAAGATTGAGGACCTCTGAATAAAAGTGCCAGTTCGTAATGCGAATTTTTTACTTGACTTTGGTTAAAAATGCGTCTAACCAAAATGCATTTATAGTTTGCTGTTAAGAAAAATCAAGCAAAAATAACTGAATATTTGATTCGGTCAAGTTTATTATTTATTATTGTATGTCTTTTTTTTTATTCGTGATTTAAGAAAATGCAATCGATAAGGAAAAATGAGCTTATTGTATGGCAAGTTTAAAAATTCCTTACATTTTAAGTCAAAAGTCGTTTAAATTATATAATATATCTGTATATTTACATATCAGTTCATGCAAAGAAAGTCACGCTTTAAACATAGATAATTATGTATGAGCAATTTATAACCAATTGATGTTTTTACATTTGTAAATCGTGTGCATATATTTAAGTCTATGTTGCATGAAATGCCCTGCATTTATAATTCTGAAAATATGCAGTATACTTATATGTTAGACACTGAATAAAATTATACTTTCTAAAATTAAAGTTCACAAATGTTTTAATTTTATGATTCAAATTTCCAGTAATTTTTATTCACACACACACTGTGTAATATTTAAAATTTGTAAATGTTTATAAGAAAAATGCTCATACTCGATTAAAAATAATCTCATTTCACAACGTGAAGAATGTTAGCAATGTGGATAAAATGGGTTTTGAAAGAAAGTGTACCAGAATCCTAAGAAACCACATTTTGAGAAACTCGCAAATTCAGGTATTTCTTTATGCGTGATATACATGTTTGAAATTTTAAAATGCAATTCTTAAACGTTTGATTTATCAAATTTTCATAAGTAACACATATATAGAATCAGCAAAGACCCTTCTATTTTCCAAAAAAATACAAAATTGGAAGAAATTAGAGTCTCAGTTACCTTAAAATAAACATAATTGTTTTTCAGTGCTAATCCTCCAATAATCATATTATTTAATTACATAAAGGGACTGTAACATTATGTATTGGAAAAAAGTGCAAATAGTTTCATTCTGCTGTGCTTAAATACGAGTATGGCTTAAAAAGTACCTCGAATTGAAAACGCGCTGCTGAGGCACTTTGGTCTTATCATAAAGTATTGTCTTCTATTAAGCAACGCCGAAAGAAATGTGAGGGAGATTTATAGGATAATAGCTGCCAAATCAAAATGTGAGTGGTGCTTTAAGAGTTGTCATTTTGTTTCGAGTTGTCAACGTCAAAGAGATTTGGATTTATCATTTTACAGCAAAGACCAAGCAACAATCGATATAATAGGTCACTTTCGGTGAACCTGCTTCAAAGATAGAGGTCCCAACAAACATAAAATTATTATGATGATTTTTTGGGGTATATACACACACACACACACACACACATATATATATATATATATATATATATATATATATATATATACAAGTTAGTTATTGGAACAATTGATGTAGTGTTTTATAACATAATTATGAAAGATTATAAAACTTGTCAGAAACATTTTTATATGTTATGTGTAATCCTATGAGTTTCATAATAAATGTCTAGATTTATCACTAAAAATATTTGTCTCCATACTTTACACCTATACATGTTTCGTAATCCTGAAAATCCATCGATAGTTATACAATCATATTCTTTTAATGAAGACATAAAAAGAGAACACTATTTGTTTATATCGGATAAAATAAGAAAAAATAATTTTTTTAAGTAAAAAACAATTCTGGTTTAAACTAATTACATTTGAATGATTGATTCTTCTTTTTTTTTTGTATAGCTTTAATAGATTATGATCTTAA
Organism: Nephila pilipes; assembly: GCA_019974015.1. Classification (NCBI taxonomy): domain Eukaryota; kingdom Metazoa; phylum Arthropoda; class Arachnida; order Araneae; family Nephilidae; genus Nephila; species Nephila pilipes. The sequence goes on from BMAW01112290.1 coordinate 111,242, forward strand.
TATGAACGATGTTAGACAAATAATCATCTTTCATAATTTCTGATGTGAAAAATATCAAAAAAGAAACCCTCAAAATTATATTTGAAGTATTTTATATCTTCTTTTTTGTTCCCCCTGACTTTTTTTTATAAGATTACATGAACATAAGTAATAAAGAAGCGATAGTAATGAAACAAAAAGAAACATCGCTTATAACATTTTCCCCAACTGACAAAAACGCATTCTTGGCCGTGTTCCAGATACATACATAACATGACAAAAAAACCGCATTAAAAGCCAAAAAGAACTTACTCGCTATGGACACGCAAGCTCGCGAGACAGGAGTGTCGGGATAAACAACACTCTGTCGTCGACCATTGGTCAAGGGGGTGGGCAGAGAGTGGAATCGTAAATAATGGTCAATCGGTCGAATTTCAAAACGATCGAAAGTAAGAAAAGCGTTTTTCTAGGAGATAGCCCTGTAGAGATCGATGGACAACTGGTTGTTTCCTTGGAGACGCTGGGGAAATGGCCCTCAAACACAAAGTGTGTCCAGGACCCCCTTCATTTGTATAATCCGACTCAATGGTCCGGGACAACATGGAGAGTCGACAGCAGGAGCAGTTGAAAGCTATGCGCAACAGGATGCCGGATGTTGAAAATGTTAAAGTGGCTGTTAGAGTGAGGCCTTTTGTATCCTTTGTGTTTATTTTAAATTTTACAATCTATATTTTGGTACTATTTCAAATATTTCTCATCATTATTGGTTTTATTTATTTTTTATTAATACTGAAATATTATTCGTTAAGTATATGAAATGGGTATTTTTATAATAATTTGAAAAAGATCTTGTAGACATATAAGACTATTTTGAATTAAACCATACATTTGAAACTGGATAAAAAATTTTAAAGTGCAAATATAAACAAACCAAATTCATTAATAATACAAAGATATTCGTTCTAAGAATTATAAAAAAAATCTTATTCAGATTAATTCCATTTATATTTAAATGAATGTTCAGATTCATTAATAACACAAAAGTATACATTCTAAGAAATATTTGAAAAAAATTGATTTTAGTATGTAATAAGTTCTTTTATATGTATGGCTGATGAACTTCATTAAAAATGCAAAGATATCTGATCTAATAAATATTTATAAAAATCTCGTTTTTTGTGTTAAGTTCATTTATATGTATGTGTTTTAAATACTAAGCATGTAGCTTATATTTATCATATTAATGTTTAGTTCAATTGTAGATAATTATTTTTCTATTCCTATATTAATTTTATATCATAGTTTACATTCATTTTCATTAGTAAAAACGCATGTTGTGATTAATAATTATAGCTTGATTGATCATATATTATCCGAATATGAAAATTTTTATAATACATTTATTTGAGTTATTACGTATTAATATCCCATTCTGTGGATTATTTCATAGTAATTAATTCAGAGATTATTTTTGCTTCATGAATACTTTTTTATAAAAACCATGTGCATTAGTATAAATAATATCGAATTTGTAATACTTTCCTTATTAAAATATATATCACTAATTAAAAAATAAATAAAAGTAAAATAATGGAAATATTCAGTATCTTTATATGATGATAGCACTTTTCATAAGTTCATAATTCATCGATGTAATTATTCAGTAAATATCTCTTAAATAGTATGTTTTACTACTATTAATAATTTTTATAAATGTTAAGTAAAAAGTTTATATTAAGAATCATGTAATTAAATGAAATTTATATATATATATATATATATGTGTTATTATTGTGTGTGTGTGTGTGTAATAATTTGAATCAAAATTATAATTTATATATTATTTGTGTAAAATAATGTGAATATTATTTCCTACTGTTATCTATATGATTGAAAGAAATTTAAATTTTAATAAGAATATACGTCATATTTAAAAAAAAAAGGCAATAAACATTAAGAATTTGTCATGATTGAGATTTAAGAATATCGATTTAAATATACAAAATATATTCAATTGTAAATCATAAAAAATTTGCACTTTCCAATTCATTGGGTAATATAAACTTCTGTGTTTTGTGCTAATGAAATCCTTAGCTATTGATATTAATAAACAGTCCTAAAAATTCTTTTAAGAATCACTATAAGACGATAAGAGTTTTAGGATATTTCTAAGCTAAAGCAATTAATATAGGATAAGTTATCATTTTATTTATGTCCTATCAGGTTATTGTTTAGATGTAGTAGTGCAGGAAGGAATTGAAAAAGTTGATGAAAAGAAAAAAAAATCATTATGAATGAATTCCTAAAATATAACGTACATAATTTTGAAGAAATCTTAATTTTTATATGCAATTTATTTTCTGCTTTTATTTCATTTTACATTTTATAGAAAATTGCTTGTTAATTTCATTTGAAAATTAATTTGTGATTACATTCCACATTCTTTGAAAGCAACTTGTTCAGCATATACTCATAAAACAACAGAATTCCGAGATAAGAATAACTTTTATTATCAAGTTCTACGCAATAATATTTTAAAACTCTTAACAGAGTTTGTTTAAAGCTTAATATTTTAAAAAAAATCAACCTTTCTCTAAATTACTGAGTTTTTAAAATTCAGTATCTTTCGTTCACTTTTTTCCCTGGCGGTTGAATGTAGTGTATTCAAAAACTTTTTGTTAGAAACTTATTTTATTTAATCTAAATCACAAGCTTTTTTAAATTTCTAAGACCTTAAAATGTTTTTAAAGTTTATAAAATTTATCAGCTTATACGTAATTCATTTTTAGATCGTAAAAATGTAATGCTTAAAAAGCCTGTGTGTAGTTAAAATTTTAATTTAAACATTTTATATTTGTGTAATTTTTTTATGAAAAAATTGCATTTAAAACAAGGACTGTCTGTTCACGAAATAAGATTTCAAACTTAAAACAATTTTGTACGAAATTTAGGTAGAATATAATTATCTATAAAAAGAAGAAGAAAAATTTTGAGATTTTTTTTGTACAAACATACATGTTTTCCTTTGAAATTATAAAACAGAAAATCAATGGTGCAACAAAGTGACCTCAATTACCTGTGAAAAATTATTTCTTTAACATTACAGCTGTAAGAAATTTTATTTCATATACAATATAATTTTAAGAAGAAACAACTGTAAAAATAATTTCCTTTAAGGAAAATAATATTTCTTTGAAAAGATAAGTATAAGAAATGCATTATTTTTAAAGAGTATGTAGTGGAGCGTTTGATGAACTCGTTAAAACCGAATAAATATATAATATATTGAGTCTTTAAAAAAACTATTTTAAGAAAACGAAAACAGTATAAGACAGTTTTTTAATTCATACCCCAATGCATACAATATATATATATAGTTATATATATATATGTGGGGGGGTATGTAAAATTAATACTGAATGTAACTAACAATCCAATTCCATAGTTTCCATAGTTTATAATTATTCCTTAATTTACAATAATATCAGAGTCAGCGAGAAAGTCAGAGAAATGCAAGAAACATTATTTCCATGTATCAGAAGACGACTTTTCTGAATAATCCAGATGTACCGAATGAAGAACCGAAGAAATTCACTTTTGATTATAGTTATTGGTCCCACGACGGCTATCGAGAAAAAGAAAAAGGGCTAATTGTACGGGATCCCAATCATCCAAATGGAGATAAATATTGCGATCAAGTAAGCCATGCTTTGCAATTTTTTGTTTTTACTTCACCATAAGTTATTTGTCATGAATTTGTAATCAAATCTGAAAAATGTTGGATATGTGTTGAAATTTAAATAATTTTGTTCTGATGATCTTAATTAGGTGATGCAATGTTGATAAACCAGATTATTGATAAATTGCTAATTTGAGCCTCAAAATATTATCAGTAATTTTACATCATTGTTACCTGTAGTTTTGTAAACTATGCTCATAACTATAATAAGCTTCATCAGACGTTTCTTGTGGATTGAAGAGAAATAATAAATGTTGTAGATTCTGTACAATTTCTTTGACGTCTACAGCTAGGTTATCAAAGAATGAAATAAGTAATTGACCAAAATATAGACATATATTCATCTTAATTAACCTCAAACACATGAAAAATATTTATAAAATTGTTCAAAGAAAAAACAGGGGTATTTTCGAAAGGTAAATGTAAGGGGGAATATATTCAAATATCGTATACTATCCAACCGTAGAAAATGTTCTTTCAAATTCAACACTTTTTGTTTATATGATTAATACAATGACTGCTAACTAGGAGATCACTCGTAATACTTTCAAAATAGACGTGATTAATAATTACGAAGCAAAAAGTATTTAATTTGAAAGAGTTTAATTCTATGGTTGAGTTATTTTGTAGAAAAATTAGACCATGATTAAGAGATCAAAATGTTGATTAGTTATGTTTTACTTACTTATTTTTAGCACATTTTGACAAATAGATTACGTATATATTTATTCACGTATTTTATAATTATTTTCAGTGTGAAAAATTATTCAAGTACAGGCATTGCTTATAAATTGTTATAAAAATTGTTGAGATTTATTTGTTATTTATATTCAGAATACAATTTATTGTCATACATTTTTGACGCATTATATCTAATCAAATATCTTACTAACAGGATTTTTTATTTTGTATTCAAAGTTTTGAAAACTCCTGGTAATTTACCGGTGATCTGTTTTTGTATGAAAAATCCTCTCAATTACCGATAATAGATAAGTCAGTAAATTTGAATCAATAATTACAATGCATATTACTTGAGTGGAAATTGCACATTATGTATAATGTATACTAAGTTATTAATACATAGTTATTAATTTATGAACCTAATTATATTCAATACTTAAAGAAATTTACTAAAGAACTGCATATTGATAATTTGATATTAATTTAATATACTGCATATTAATAATAATCTTAATTTTATAATGGATTTGTATGCGATTCAGTTCATATATTTTCAAACTTTATTTACTATCCATGCTTAAAACTATACTTACAATAATCATCAATGATTCAATTAAAGATTTAAGAGTAAGATGACTTTTTTAGAACACGACATATGTTTGAGGATCTTATTTTGAAGTTCACAGATTATATATCAAAATAATTTAATAAAATACCATACATAGTTATCATTGTACTAATGATATATATAGCATAAAGTCATTATCATTGTAAAAAATCTGTGCATAAAAGTTATTTTAACTCTAAAGAGCATAAGTAAAAGTAAGTCAAGGCAAATGAGTAAAGCATCCCTCAAAACAAAATTTTAAAATTAAATCGCGTAACATAGAAATTCTTGCAAGGTGGAAACTTCTTTTATTTGCATTGAGTAGATCAATAATATGCTATGAATGTAAACTTTGTTATCGATATTCTAGTATTCCTGGCTATCGTGTCTTAAGTATTTATCTATGGACATTTCCAGGGATAAAACAAACTTACAGTCATTTTGCATTTGCATCAATAAATGCTTCAAATTATGAAGATTACCAATAAATTCTTTAAGGTATAAATGCATCCTTTTTGAAAAATCAATTGTTATTTACAACATACATGTAATTATATTATTTATTTATAATAAATACATGGTAGTTCCTTAATTGGTATGTTTTTTTGACAATTTTTGAATTAGGTTTCAATGCAATTGATAATGCTGATCTCTCTATCACTATCAATTCTCTCAGATTATTATAAATTTTATAATATATCAAAAATAACTGATGACAGAATTTGTTAATTTTGCCCAAAAAAAGAACTAATCACGTAATATTTTAATGCTAATAACTATAATTCTTAGAAATAAAGAGTTATGTATTCACTTTTTACAGGTTTTTTCAAAAAGAAATGGTTCGTCCTGTTTATTATTTGAATCTCAATTTTCAACCTGTGGGCCAATTTGCTTTTGTTTACTTGTGTGTTAAATATTATTTTTCATGTTTTAAATACTTTCCATTTTTTTTGAAAAAGCATTATATTTTTTCCATTCTGAAAATTTATTATTAAATAGATTTAACTTCAACCTTACCCTTACCCCCAAAAAAATGATTTGTAAGTTTTCTCGAAATAAAATGCCTCGTTCCTCTCCATCAAGTTCTATGTCTTACTCTTTTTTCTGATCTAGAAGGAGTTTTGAAAAATAATTGTCTATTACTTAAATACTATATTCTAAGTTTCTTCTACATCAAGAATCAAACTAGATACGATTCTATCACCTCTTACGATTTCCTTAAAATTTAATCATTTTGTTCTGTCATGTTTTTACTCTTTATTTGTATCACGGCAATGTTTACCGAAATTAACTAATACTGTGCTTGCATCGTATTTATTTTGTAATCTTCTAAATCTTAAGCTGCAATAAACTTTGATTTTTTTTTATATATAATTTTGCAGTTAACTGTATATAACGACTTAGGAAAAGGAGTTCTACACAATGCATGGGAAGGATACAATTCAACTCTCTTTGCCTACGGACAAACCAGCTCTGGAAAATCCTGGTCCATAGTTGGATACGGAGTAAATAAAGGTGCTAATGTAATTAAAAATATCACTTGCAAAATGAACATTAAGATAATATGACGAATTTGAAATGTATTAAAAATAATTTTGCTCTTACTTCTGTAAATTAATTCTAAATCACATCTATTTGTTCTTTTCTAAAAATATACTTTTAGAATAAAAATCTGTAACTTCTTTATAATATTTAGATGAAATAACGAAACATCATTTTTTGTCAGTTTGGTTGAGATTTCTATAGTTTGCTACGAAATCATTAAAATTTTAAATTGTCCACTTGAAACATTTGAGTAAATGTTGAATTTTTATCTAAATTTAAATTAGTTCAGTAACAATATTTCCTGTTTTAAAATTTGTCTATTTTAATAGGACACACTAATTGTACTTTAAAATAATACGCTAATTCACGTAATTTTAAAGTGACAAGTTATTTCACCAAATTGTGTACATATGTAGTTTATTTACCATTGCTTCATTTCTTAGGAATTGTGCCAATGTTTTGCGAAGATTTATTTAAAAATATTGCTGACAGTAAAGCAGCTGGTGAAAGAATAGAGTTTGAGGTAATAAGAAATGATAATAATTTACTTTAAGAAAATGATAATAATCTACTTTAAAAAAGGATAATAATTTACTTTAAAAAAATGATAATAATTTACATTAAAAATTATAATAATTTACATTAAAAATTATAATAATTTATTATAAAAATGATAATAATTTGACAGAATAAAATTTGTTCAATATACATTACTCATTAATTTGAGAATATATAATGTTAATACATTTTTGAAAAATTTACAAATTCATATACGTACGTCAGATACTATTTTTAGACGTAGCCGCCTTCTTCTCAATGCACTTTGTGAACGAAAGGATGAAATATTATAATACCATTACTAAAGAAAACTGCCACCATCTATTTGGTCCACTGCTCACTCCCTGGGTCTCATAGGCTGTCGAAAACCTTTTTCTACCCTAAACGACTTCCGAAAGGTGAAAAAATGAAAATCTGAAGGTAGCAGATCAGGGCTGTGAGAGAGGGGATTGATGATGTACCAACTGAACGTATCCAAGAGCTTATTTGAGCACTGTTTGAGTGGGCATTTGCATTGTCACATGCAATAAACACACTCGTCTTTAACGTTCCCTTTCTTTTGCACTGTATCATTCTCCCTATTTTTTTCATGGTTTCTCAGTACCGCTGAGCATTAATCGCTTCCTTCTGGTGCAAAAATTCAATAAAGGGGAATTTTTTTTCAATCTGAAGAGGCAGAGGCTATGATTTCTCGGTCCGAAACAACAATTTTGCATTTTCTTCTAAATTTTAATACTCACAAAATCACTTGTACATATTAATACGGTTCATGACCTGTAAACAGTTTTATTTCAATAAAAATCTAGAACGGTGCACTTCCCATCATGAAGAAACTAAATTACGTGTCTCAACTCGCAGCTGGAGTGAATCGGTATCGAGACATTTTTTTCAATACAGTACTACAGCACGAGTTTTCAACCAACTGGACAAATGATCACTCATTCTACTCCCAAGATTTGGAGCCAACTTTGTAGAAAAAAATTATTTTTTAGCGTCAGAGGCTTAATACTCTTACTGTCCGATAAAAGTACTGAGCCCCTGATGCCGAAAGAATATTAAATTAAAATTTCCTAGCAGATGACTCAAATGAAAGAATTATTTATGCAATTTAAAATTTCTTAAAAATATGATTCTGAAAAAAATGTGGTGATCAACGTCTGATTGATAATTTCAGGTACGTTTCAGCATGTTAGAAATATACAACGAAATTGTTCGAGATTTGATCAATATTACGCTCACTAAGAAAAGAGGTCTGAAAGTAAGAGAACATCCAACGAAAGGGTTCTTTGGTAAGTTAATTGAAAATATCAAACAATATTTCACAAAAATTCAATTTAAATATTCGAAGTATAATGAATTGTAATTCAAAATACGACATAAAATTTTTGCTATTTT
>BMAW01112294.1:0-14507 GCA_019974015.1 Nephila pilipes
AAAGGCATGTACAAGATCATAGAATATGTTACAAAAATAATAGGTATGTGGAATATGTTACGAATGTAATAAGATCATAGAATATGTTATAAATGTAACAGGGTATTGGAACCTAACTGAACCTATTACCAAACTGATACTAATATGCTGGAGCATATTACTTGAAAATAACAGTTTGGTACACCAATACACTCAACACATTCCGGGCGCCTCCTTGTGTTCATTATCTATTATCTGTAAAATAAAGATATTTGCGTAAATCTGCGGCCTCGAACCATAAATACTGGTAATGGAAAAATTTTGCTTTTGCTAGATATGAACATTATCTACGAGGCAATACGGGGCTGTGTTCCCATCAGAATAACAAAAAATATTATTTGCTCAGAAAAATATATTTGGAGATATTATTTGTGGTGAGCTGCCGAATATAACCTCGGGGGAATCGTCTGCCTGTTTTCGTGTTTCGATTGGGGATAGATTGAATCAGCATTTTAAAACTTTATGGGAAATCGAATCGATCCGGAAAAGAAAAACAAAACTTAATTCTGAATTATTTAAAGAATTCGAAAACAATTTGACAATCGCGGTTGGACGATATGAAACAAAATTACTGTGGAATTTACCTAAGATACATTTGAGTAATAATTATGAAGTGGCAAGAAAAGAATTTGATAATTTGTCTAAAAAAGTGATGAATTACAAATTCTCACTTGACAATTATAATAAAGTTTTGAGAGTATAATTATTGGGTGATGCTATAGAAAATTGCCAAGATCAGTCTTTTAGCAAAAGTTTGTATTGCTTGTCTTACTACCTGTAGTTAAAGAATATAATGTTAAAGATAAAGTGAGGATAGTATGCAATGCTTCGTCGAAGAGAAAAAGATGCCTTTCTCTAAATGATTGCTTAAATTAAGGTTCCATATTATTCCATTCCTTATGTCTTAAATTTAATCCTTAAATTTCGTAAACATAAAATTGCGTTCTCTTCTGACTATGAAAAGGCATTTCTAAAACAAACTTTCATGATAGTGATCGGGATTATATGCGATTCTTGTACTTTAAAGACTGTTACATTGAACAGGATGGGGTCCTTTATAGAATGTAAATAAGGTTGATTTCGGTCTATCTTGCAGTCCCTTCATTTTAAATGCAACGATTAAACCTCAAGTGTCAAAAAATAGAGAAAAGGATCCCTCGATCTACGAGATGTTAACTACATCCTTTTACCTCGACGACTTATTTTTTAAGTCGCACTCTGTCTAAGAAGCATATTAATTATCGACGAAAACTGTAAAGATCATGAAAAAGGACGGGCTAAACTTTAAAAAAATTGGAACAAAATCCCTCTTATTGACGCAAAAATTGGAAAACAATATCATCATGCTTTAAGAAAACAAATATTTTGGCTCAGATTTAAAAGTTCTTGAATTGATTTGATACAATGATAGTAACACACACACACAATTTTGGACTTGAATCACAATCCTCAATACTATATCTTGAAAGGGAACTTCTCTGTTGCAAATTTTCGATAAAATGGAGTAAGTTCACGGACAACTAGCACCATGCTAAATTCATGAGATATCTACATAAAATATTTCGCCCTTTTCCATGCACATTAAATATCTTTTGCAACAATTATGGTCGAAAGGTCTTGAGTGGGAAGAACAGTTTTCTGGTGAATGATAATGATGTGATACAATGTGGCAAAGAAAACGCTGTATTTTCTGCATTCAAAATTCCCGGATGTTATTTTCCAAATAGGGATTTCAATTTTGATAATATTTTAACTTCATATATTTGGAAACGTCAATCTTGCCTGTTATGGAGCTGTAGCATATCTTAGGTTTGAGAATTACCTGCACCCAATTCATGCATAGTTCATTATATTCATTTTTTATGTTCGGTTAATGTAATATTCTTACTGAATTACATTCAGAAATATGAAACAATCTTGAAATTATAAAATTACTTGACCCTCTGGTAATTAATCTTCATTAAAGGCGATTTACATTATGGGAATGTTAAATGTATTTGAATTTTTGAATATTAATATTAACTAGTAAATTTGATCACTCATAAACTGATATTTGATTTTTTTTTTTTTTTTTTTTTTTTTTTTTTTTTTTTTTTTTTTTTTTTTTATGTTTGGTATATAAATAGAGATTGGCTTAGAGCCCTTTGCCTTGAATTTTGTAGTATATGAGAAATTTTAAGCATTTTTTGAATTGTGATTGTTATTTCATAATCTTTAAGGTATTATGACTTTCGTCTTTGATTTTTGAATTATTCATTACTTTTAATGTTCATCTTGAAACTGTGTAGATAATGAACTCCATTCATCTCGGGGGAATATGCAAGAAATTATTAATTTAGATACCGGAAATGAATGAGACGGCAAATCTCGTCAGTAGTTTAAGAACGCATGGGAACATGAGGAATATATTCAGACCCTAGGGCAATTTTGAACGCGAAAAGCGAGTATTTTTGTCGGGTTTAAAATTCTGTTGTTTCCTTGACCACCAAAAATTTAATGATTGTATGAACTGTTTGGAGACCCACTATAGATGCAATTAAAATTTGTAAATAGTTTCATATATATAATTGGAACGAATAGAAATTTAAATAAATAAAATAGAAATAAATCGCTCTCCCCTTATTATTGACCTTTAGATTATTATTCACCTTCATACTTTAGGATTACTGTTCTCTACAGTTTTCTCGTGGTGTGCGGTCTATATCTGAAGTTGGATTAGAAAAAAGGATTTTAAAAATAATGTATTTAGTTTTTCAAAAAATAGCAATAAATATTAAAAAATTAATGTAACGTAGCAAAAATTTAAATTAATAATTAAGGAAATAAACTTATTAAATTTGAAAAAAGTAGCTGATATCGAAATGTAAAAAAGAAGTAAGTGCCCTTTTATTGTAAAAAATAATAATTAAAATTAAAAATATCAATACCTTACTGTCAAAATTTAATCCAAATAATATTCTATTAATTTCTTTTGGTTTTTTAAGTGTTTTGTACAAGCTAATGGGAATAAAGTAGCTTATAAAAAGAATATGCAACACATAGGAAAATGCTTTTTGTAATAAATGTTTTTTTTTTGTTTTGAAAATCTTGTATCAATACTGTACCAATCATACAGTAAAGTTATACTCGTGCAAAAAATTTTACTCATCGAATTATTAAGGTATTCAACTAAGTTAGAAGCAATTTTTATAAAAAAAATTTAATTAAATAAATTTTCATCACATTTTTAAAAAGATTATGACTCAAAAGAAGGAAAAAAGATCAAAAATTTTGCATTTATTAAGCAAATTTAATAAATTAAGGAAATTAAGCAGAAATTTGGTGAAATTTGAACCAAACTCTAAGCACTCCGTAGAAAATTCTACTTCATTAATTTAAATATAATTTTTGTTTCTTAAAACCAAATCCTTAGTTCATAGGCTTAACAATATTAAGAGTAATTTACAGTTTAAATTTTACATAAATGTCTCAGCTACAGTTTATAAAATCATGTTTTGAATAAACAACATTTCTAAAAATTCATGTTTTCCAGGAAAAGGAATTTAAGTTTACTTTTGTATTTTACTAAAAAATTAACAAAAAAAAAAGTACAAACATTTAAAATCTTCTACATTAAGAAGTTACACCCTCTTTTTTTTCCTTATGTACAATACTTTTTTTCTTTCTTGATGCCCGATTTTTTTTTTTTTTTTCCCTGGTTTGTTTAGTTTTAGGCAAAGAATGACGCTTTGCATAATCGATGCGATTTTCATCCACATTATAGTATTGTTTCAGTGCGTAATGACCTGGAATTATTTCTAATTTTTCTAAAACTTTTAGTAATCCATGAAATCCATCATTAAATTGGATAACGACTAAATATGATCCTATGTGCAAAGTTTGTGTTTCAACAAAAACATTTTTCGGTATTACCGACCATAAACTTTGAAACTTTTATTAGCATTTTGAGTAAGGTCTTGAAGACATTTAATGAGCAATTTTTGATCACATAACTTCAGGTATACGGGCTCAATTATATTTGTATGGGGGCCCACACTCGTATCCTTGTAAGGTTTTCCCGAAGCAATAGCTCGTTGATATTTACACCAACTGTCCACACCTTTAGAACATTGCTCTTGCATTGGTTTCCCCTTACTTGGACAACAGTGGACAAATGCAGCAATTGTGGCACTTTGAATATTTGATGAACTTGCTACATTGGACCTAATGGCTATCCCATAATAGTTTTGTAGTTTATTTATAAAATTATCTGTCAGTTTTCCTTTGCCGCCAAGTCCTTTTCTGTTAGCTTTTAATTAGCAAAGGTGCCTTCCAACTCTTTTTTTGAATATACCCGATGCACTCGACTTTTCTCGTAGATTCCTTACCGTAAATATCTTGAACTGCTTTAAAACATTTCGAGTCTCCGTCATCGTAGTAATCGGTGTATCAAAGAGAACGTAAGCTTTCAGAACGTTCAAATATACGATAAACAAACAACTTCCATGTCACTCAATAACCCATTGTGATTTGCACAAAAATGATAGAGCTAATGTTGTGGTAAGAATGAGATATTTTCGTATTTATTACAATTTCTGCAGAACTGTGAAAAGATTTCAACATCAAAAAATTTTCCAGTTAAAACTGCATTCTTCAGTTTCTAGCACCATATTTTTTTAAATAGAGATGTAAAATAATTTATATGAAATAAATTTTACCAGGACTAATATGATAAGGTTTTTATCCCAATTAATGAAAGGGGTGATGAAATTTATAAAATTTATGTTTGGTCTTAATGAAAATAATTTTAGAAATATGATACACGAAGAACTAACTCTAGTCAACAGGCTCCTGCAATTTTAACTTTTAAGCACAATCAGATTAACTTTTTTTTTAAAAAAAAAAAAAGATTCATGAAAGTTTACAAGAATGATTCTGGTTGACTGAATTTTAAGGGATATGGAGCCGCAGACTATTATCCCAGGATTGCGCTTTCTTTGAGGAAAAAAAAAAAAGTTAAACTGTGCGACACAATTTTCTTCACTGTAGCCGATTGTTTTCATCAAGGTGAGCATGATGCAATCAATAGTTTGTAAACTTCAGGATTTAAAATGATTCTGTGCAATCGTGAATTTTTCAACTTAAATATTCGATGTTGTATATAAAAGTTCAGCAATATCTAGGATAAATTTGGAACAATGACACACAGTCTTAAAATTATAAGAGAGGTGGTTTATCCTCCAGCTTGCCGGCTTCCAAATAATTTTCAATTAAAAACTATTTCTAATTTTTTTGATGTAATACAAACAAGAGCATTTTCCAGACTTCATTCTGTAAATAAATTACGAAGGTTTGGGCAGAAAGAACAAATTTCAAGTATATATATTGAATAATCAATTGGTATTTTCAGTAATGATTTGTTTTATATTTTCTGATGAACTGATTTATAAATATTTCTAAATTACAATGGTGATATATATTTATTTAGGAAATCCGTGATGTTGTGTTTAATAATTTAAAAAATACTGATGAAACTTCTTTTTCATTCAGTTATTATTCTGAAAATATCCAACCATATTATCTTATTAAATATAAATCAAATAGATTATCTATGCAAAACTTACTCTGTACCAGATTAAATTTTCTTATCTTGGGATTTGTATTATCCTTTTGTGTAGACATCAGAACTGATTAAAGTGCTTGATACATTCTAGCAGACATTTAAAAAAATTTTAGTAAAGAATCTAGGAATACAGTTTATATGAGTGTGCAGTTTTAGTCTCGTATAGTGAAATTTCATTAAAAAAAATTCATTTTCATAGAATATGCAACAAGTTTTAGCATATGTGTGAAATCTTGTTGACATTATCACAAAATGTGAAAAATGATGATGGGTGTAATTTTATGTTAGACTGAGCATAATATTAACTTTTTACTGATCAGTTAGCTTTATATATATATATATCTTGCTCTATTCATATTAATTTCAGGGAGAGTGGTTTTATATACTGTAATTAATTTATATCTGTGTATGAGCAGTGATATGTATTATATATAGAGGAATCTAATAATGTATAAATTCTTCTATAACAGCTATTTAAGCTCATCTTAAAATCCAAATGCAACTATGATAGCAAAGTGTAACATTACTGTTGCCTATAAATATGCATAGTTACCCTATTGCAAATTTTGTTGCAAAGTCATCAGAAAAGATTTTTATTAAAGATATTGAAGGCATACTTAATTTTTCAGTAATGTGTTTATTCTGAATTCCCTAATTTTAATATTCCTTGTAGTATTTTTTTTATTTTTATGGTAAACACTTAATGGTTTGATAACCATTGAAAACCACATAAAATCGTCTCACTTTGGGAAAAATAAACAAACAAAAAAATTTATAAGGCCATTAGTAATGTAACTGTATAAATTTGTTCTTTTTGCAGTTAAATTTTTTTATGCACATTGTAAAGTTTTACATATATTTCTTAAACCTTATGTATTGTAGGAACAGATAACTCTGTATATATACTGTTTATCATTTGATACATAAAAGTAAAAATGAATAAACTGATTTAATACAATAATTTTCTCAAAGAAATTGTTCATGTACTTCTGAATTGTATTTAAATACTCAACTATTCATATATGTATATTGTGAATACTTAAGTATGTTATTTCTGTTAATATGTTGCAAAAAATTTTGTTGTAATTTTTTAATTTAAAGAAGCATTTGTGATCTCTACGAATGATTAAATTTTCTTTAGGACCTGCCATTAATTCTATTTATGACAATGTCAAATTATTTCACACATCAATAAACTGCCATTTGAAATCAGATTTGTATAAAGTACTTGAAGTCTCTCGGAATGCAAGCCAAAATGATATAAAAAAGGCCTATTATCAGGTAATTATATTTGCTTTGTATTTATAAAATTTTTCTTCAAGAATCTATAATTTTATTTTCATTTCTTAATTATATTTTTGCCTTACATGGAATGGAAAATTTGAATCTACCTTTAAATCTTTTTTCACAAGAAAAATTCATTGTCTTATTTATCGTGCATTATCTATCCATATTGCAAAATTCCAAGGAGAGGTGGAATTTCTTCTATATTTGTAACTGATTGGTTCTTTTGTACTTGAATTGCACATTTGAGAGTCAAATTGTCTTGTATTTATGGATAATATTTTTTGTCTATTATTTATTTATTAAAATATTAAATTTTTAAATGTTAGCAGTTGTACTTACAGTCTTGTGAAAGGAATTGACAAATATTAATATTTTCTCTACACAACTGATTGTCTGCTTTTTGTTTCAAGTTCAATAAATATTGTGAAGTTGTTTGTTTTACTCTGTTTTTCATTTGTTTAGTACTTTTTGCTTAATTTATCTTTTATTATTATTTAAGCTTGCCAAGAAGTACCACCCTGATACTAATAAAAATGACCCTGCAGCTGCAAAAAAATTCCAAGAAGTGTCTGCTGCATATGAGGTATTTATTATTATTTACCCTTTTTATGTATTAGTTACAGAAGAAGTTCTATAGAGTTTTACTTCAAAGTTGTATTTATAGTTTAAATACTTGTTAATAATTTAAATTTTTTCCTTCAATTTTATGAAAACTGAATCTAAAAAAAACATTCCATTAATTTTTCTTATAATGATAAATTTTTATTTCAAAATTACTCAAAATTAAAATAATAGCTTTAAGTGTTATGGTTAAGTTCAATGTCACCTTACAACTGTTTGAATTTAAGTATATAATAAACAATTCTTTAAATTCTTTCTTGCACAATATTTTTTTAAGCTGTGGATTAATTTAATGAGAAATTACCGAAGCAAAGAAATAAATAGGGCCTGCTTGCTTTATTTAAAATACCACTAATTTTAATACCATAATAATGATAAAAAACCATATAAAATAAATATCTATTAATAAATACTTTTCAAAAATATTTATTCATTAGTTTTACATTTGCATATCTGTGTTTATAATAAATTTTTAATTGAATTTAAAGCAACATTCAAATAGTTAACAAAATCTTTTTCTTTCTAGCTCTTCAAAAAATATTTTCATACTCATATATCTATATATTAAATTTAAAGTTAATATTGATAATTTCCTGTCTCCTCTTTCAGTCCAAATTAAATTCTGTTTAGGCTCCATACTGAAAAAAATTCTATTTTAGAAGTTAATTAATCAATAATATCAATGCTTAGTTCCTTTTGAGCTAATTACAATATTACCAAATTTATGCTGTTATGTTGAAAATTAAAAAAATCCTTTTATTTCCCCCTCCCTCTGATTGTAATTGATTTTTGATGAATTTCAATACTATTCATATTTTGCACATTCTATTATGATTTGTTAATTCCATAAAAGGAAATTATTTCAGAATAAAAACATTTGTGAAATGAAACATAAAATGTATTAATTCATGTTATCTTATGCCTATGTGGTGGTTGTTGATAGGTAAATTAGATATTATATTTCTATTCTAAAATGCTCCTAGAGGCTGCGATAGAGTAGTGGTCATGATCGTTGTCTCGCAGCTGACAGTTTTCGTTGAGTTGTGGCTTCAAGCCTTGATGTTATTAAAAACCTGCCATATAGCTAGGGGTTAATGCACTTCAATCTGTTGAGGCTTAAAGTCTTCCCATTGGCATAGTGTGGAAATTAGGAGAGGGACCTGCCAGCTCTGGTATCATCCTCGTCATTTTGTGGCGTTGGACTATTCACGGTTTTCTCTTCACTAACCTTGGGGACTTTAATTAAGATTTATTGTATGAACTAAGCAATTTCTTTCCAACCAAATTGAAATGTGATTAGTTAAATTAGAGGCAGGTAGAAATAAAGTGAAGTGGTGTAGATAGGAAAGTATATAAGCAATGTGAGATTCACACGATACAGGTTGAGTGTCACTAGCGTTGAGTATATGCCTTACAGGTGGTAGACGAGATCAAGAGTGGCTATGGGTGAGAGTGATCGTAATGAGCCAAGAATCAAGGCAACTTCAACTTTGAAAGTTGTGGTAAGACAATCCTAATTTGGTATTATTGGGACTGGCAAATATATCTAGGGTGTTACCTTGGAGAGCAAATGTTCATTTGTCATTACAGTGCAAGTCTGCGGAACAAATATTGTGTGTGAGATTTGTCTAAGGTCTTCTTGTATAAATTACAGACTTTTTAGTGTCAGTATATTTGATTTAGTTATGGCACAAGAGGCGAATAGGATTACTAATCCGTCACAACTTGACCGAGGTTCAAAATTACAAGGTCTGTTGTCAGAAGCCCTCTTGTTGCTTTTAGTGTGAAGTTAATAAAGCCAATCAATCTAAAATGCACCTATGTTACCAAATATTGAAACTAGGAGTACGGGTAATCCAAAAAATATGTACAAATTTTCTTCCAAATGCACAAAGATTTTCATGCTTAATGCAGGTATTTCAAACTCTTCTTCTAGACTTGTCATGGACAAACAAGTTCCAATTCATTGAAGAACAAGGAGCCCAGACTTAAATTTATAATTTCTTTAAGTACTGAGTAATATAATCATGTTTGACGCAAAAATTGCCACCACATTTTCATCATTGCTAAAATTTGATTTATCTCTACGAGATTCAAGACACACTTCTATCTACCTATGCCCTCAGAAGAGATAAAATGTTTTTCATAAAATCAGTTCATAACTTTTGATTTAAATTTTGTCTGGAATAATCTGCTTAAGAACATTAAGATCGAAATAGAAGTCAAAATTAATGTTTTCAAATTTCATATACCCATGCATATTATGCACATTTTTTAGTATTACTGCAATATATATATATATTATTCATACTGTTTTGTAAAATCCATAAAAAAAAAACACATTAAGTTTTTTAATTAAGAGGAAATTGGCAGAATTTTATGCAAGATTATATATTGTAACATGTTTGTTTCTTTTGTCTGTTTTTAGTATATTTACTTTTATTTTAATTTATAGGTTCTTGGTGATGAAAAGAAAAGAAAGGAATATGATGAATGGGGTACCCAAAGAGAGTTTCAATATCGAAGGGACCCAGCTGCTAACGAATTCAGATTTCATTCCAATATTGATCCTGAAGATCTGTTCCGCAAAATATTTGGAAATCTCAATTTTAAAGGTCGAATGGCAGACTTTGAATATGCTGATACCCACTTCGGTCATGGTGCAGCTGAGCATGTTAGTTGGCTTTGTTCCCCTAAGTTTGTATATTCAATGTATTTTAGTCATCTAATGTCATATTATTTCCATAATATTTTCTGCCAAGTATGTTTTATTACTATTTGTTAAAGTTGGCATTCGTGAAACGAAGTTTTATTGAGGCCTGACTTTCCAGTTTTGTATGTTTACTTAATGACAGATATACTGAGATTAATATCATTACCATATATATTAATCTAATGTAGAACTGTGAAACTCTTTCCATATTATGAGTTTTTATTTTGTTATGTTGTTTTCATTTCATAAGAAAACAATAAGCATTTTAATTTTAAAACTAATGTTTAAGTTGCTTTTCCTATATAATATGAGTCATAAAATCATTTTATGATCACCTTCACAATGCGTTAAAAACTATATTGTGATATGTTAGAGATTATTTTAGGGATAAAAGAATTTTTAAATGAATTCTGTAATAGATTTAACTGCCTTAAGATATTGTAAGCAATATTATGATTGGTTGAAGTTCAGTGACAAGTTGAGAAAGTAGCCTCTATAACATTAGTCACAATGTATTTTTCTCTGGTACCTGGATGTTGTTTTTTAACATCTTATTTTATTTTGGCAGTGTGTTTAATCATTAATGGTTATTCATTATTTCTAAACATTTTTGTTAACAAAACAAAAACTAAAGTAGTTATGGTTAAATAAAATGAAGAGTTTTATAGTTATATTAGTCTGAAAACTCAAGAGTGAAAAAAGCAGAGTACAATGCACATGTGAATGTGTTCATATCTCTAATTTTTTGCCTTCCATATATTACTACATCATTCACAATTTCAAGCATGTGTGCCATTTCTCAAAGCAGTTTGTTATGTAAAGACCAATGTTCACTTCCTTCATTAATTTCTCTTCAATTTTGATACCCTCAAGTCACTTAGCTAACATGATGAGGTGTAAATAATATTATACACTTTGCTGACCACCACTGACTTATTAATTCTTATGACAGAACAGGAATGAACTTTCTGAATGACATTACAACTTAAAAAAATATCTCATTACAAACTGTATCTAACTACATATGTTCTGGACATCATATTTCTTCTATGTAATACTTAGAATTCAAGAGTTTGTAATCTGGGACTTCTCTTGTTTGGAAGATGTGTGAAATATTGTATAACTCATACAACTGAGTTCCAATAGTTAATGAAAAAATATTTCTCTCTTTCTATTCAAAACAGCATCACTGAATGAATTAATGATATCAATAACATTGTTTAGGACAAACTTTTAAATGAGCATTAAAGTGGTGAAGACAAAATATTTTCTACTTCCAGGGTCAGTTTGGGAGGATCCAACTTAAAATCACAGATTGTGCATCAAATATATCTTTATGTTCGTCCTGCATCATGAGTACACATATCTAATGTCTGTCTTTTAAGAACTAATTCGTATTATGTATTTGAAAGTTTCATTTCCTCGATAACTTGAAATATAGGAAAATTTTCCCAGCAGCATTTTGATTATGTTTTTGTATATTGACATTTATTGGCACTGCTTGTCCAGTTACTAATTTTCAATTTATAGTTAGAAAGAAATTCAAATGAGGGTTTGAAAAAATGTATTGAATTAAAAATTTGTTTTATTTGGGGGAGGGGATGAGACTTGTAAGATAATAAGGATTTGATACTTGGAATCTCATTTTGAAAAAAATTAGTTTTATCAATTTGTGATTCCTAAATTCTCATTTTCCCTGTGCTTTATATTAATTTTTGTGCCATAATTCAAAATAAATGTTAAGTCATTTTATCTGTTTACTTTACTCTTAACAATTGATTAGCTGGTTAATTGTACTTTTTTTTTTTTTTTTCGCAGTTTTAATCTTATATATAGCATTTTGTGTACATTGGATCTATTATTTTAGTCAGTGCTTTGTACTTGCATTTCTAGATACAAGTTCAATTGGATTTCATGGAAGCTGCTCGAGGTTGTCAAAAACATACAACTGTTAATGTAGTTGATATTTGCCCTGATTGTGGAGGGAGTTGCTGTACATCTGGAACAAAAATGATTCGTTGTGATCATTGTAATGCAACAGGAATGGTAAATTCATCAGTTGTTCATTACTATATTTGTTAATTTTAAATTGGATTTTTAATTTTCATCTGGGAATTTCAGCAATAAATTTACAATTTTTAATTTTTAAAATGATTTCATTCTAATGCAACTTTCTTTCATTGGTGTGGTTATAAAATTTTAACTAGAATTCTAACAAATTCTTAAAATCATGTATTGTTAAAGTAATAAAATCATGCTGAGTTTTGTTTGTGAAATAATTTGAATATAATATGTCAGCTTTCTTTTAAGTTCTAAAAAAAACAACTTTATTTTCTATTGGCAATGTATTAATTTATAAATGAATATTGTGTTTCCTAAATTAGTTATAAATTTCTCTCTAACTGTTTTATTATGTGAAAGAGATTTAAATATGAATTAAAAATAGTTAAAATATTATAATAATATATTTGTTTAATCAGTGTTTTTGTCTTCACTGTAAAATTGAAGCAAAACCTTTAATATTTTTAAAACATTTTGCTGTTACAGCAGTTTTTCAATTTAGAATCTGGTGTGTTTTAAGTGATTGGTATAGTAGTGTTTAGTTTTCATAATAATAAACTGCCTTCTGGTAATATTTATTTCTTCACCATTTTGAATGTCACTTCTTCAAATCAATGAATTTTTAAAATAAAATTCAACAATCCAGCTAGCATTAACTTTTCATGAGTGTTGATACCTAATTCAGAACTTGATGATGTGTCCAAAAGTTAATGGGTCTTATATAAATAAATAAATATTTATATAAGGACCCATCTTTTGATAATCTGCTGAATAAGTTTCATTGAATTGCAAATTACCTTTCAAAAAAAGTAGGATTTAGCAGGTAAAGTGGCAAATCCAAATATATTACAAGGGTGGTTCTAAAAGTACTTGTATTAGAAGACAGATGACAAAACATTGTGGTAAGTTGTTGTTACCATTGGGTGCTACAATCTGTTATACAGAGCTGAAACAAATTCAGCATGGTTTCATAAGTTAGTTTTTATTTGGTTGTCATTTGCTGCCACATTGGGTTACTTCTGGTAATATTTTCCCAAAAAAAAAGTGAAGACGGTCTCGTCAGCCTAAAAGGATATGATGAAGAATTTTTGAAGTGTGAAAGGCATCATGGTAATAAATATAATTAACTAAGACTTAGATAGCTATCTAATGAGTCATGATGTTTACTAAAAACAAACCTTTTTTTTTTATGTTATAAGCGCTATCTCTTTGATTTTCTAAGGACTTATTGAACAATCCTTGTAATCTAGATTTTATTGGTGTGGGACCAGCAGTTCCCTGCCAAAAATGAGCATCATTAAAAAAAAATACCTACATGTGTATGTATGATTCATTCAAACAAGAATCGTAATTATGTCACAAAGAACAAACATTTTAATAAATTTTATGATTCCCAAGAGACAGAATATAAATTGTCATAAGAAAGGATAGACTGTGACTATATGCACAAGAGGTATAGAGCTATACAGTGGTGTTGATTGAAGATGTAGGGTGACTGAAATAGTGCAGGAATGTAATGGAAGGAGATTTAATTTTATTTCAAAATTTACTACAATAATTTGTTTTAAATATATGATCCAAATTTATTATAGCAATTTTATGGGCTTAAAACCATTACATACAAAAGTTATACATATTCTAACTATGACAAAGTAAAGAGAGCCTTTTCTCTTTCTTTTTTTTTGTAAATCTATTGTTATATTGGAACACTTGGCAAAGCTGAATTTGCCAATAGTAAAGTTCTGGCATCAATAAGGAGGAAAGGCCAATAGAGAAAGTCTTTGATTTTGTAATTAAAAATTTGAGTTAATAAGCAATATTTCTTTTACCATTCTTTTTTTTTAAAAAAAAAAAGGTTCAAATGTTCATTCTGTAAATTGTATGAATACCATGTGGTTTGGATCGATAAATTTCTGGATGAAATTATTTAAATTAAATAAGAAATAAGTGCTTTTAGCACTATTTTCAAACAATTGATTAATTAGTTTACATGACTAAATTTTTTTTTATTATTTCCAATGGCAAGGCAATACAGAAGAAACAACAACAAAAATGAAAACACACAAGAACAAATATACAAAAGTAAAAAAGAAAAAAAAAACATTAAAAAAATGACCGAAGTCACTGCCTTATTAAAAGTTCTCTTGCTCGCCAATGCAATGCCGTCTCGGTGCTGCCATAGAG
>BMAW01112298.1:0-43815 GCA_019974015.1 Nephila pilipes
CAGTTACGTATTGCTTATATTTCTTTCGAATGCAATACAGAAAGATCGCTAAGATAACCCGGAGGAGCATCAATCGTATTTACCAAAAGAAAACCACATGAGAAATACTTTGCAAGCAGAGAATGTTTTTTTTAACACTAAACATTCTTCTCGATACCCATTTATTCTATTGTGTTTGTTAGCACCTGAACTTCAACAATAGTAGAAAGTTTTTCTACATAAAGGACATCGAAGAAGCAAAAAAGGAATAAAATCGAAGAGGGTCGATGAAAGATGTGAAGGCGATGATAGCCTGATTGATGAGTCCAATGTGCCAAGTTGGATGTGTGAAATATGCATTGTCATGTAACAAAACATACCTTCGAAAGTCTCCCATTCCCAATCTTTTTTTATATATCGTCTTTCTTAATTTCTTAAGGTTTCTCAGTACCCCATAGCATTAATTACTTCACTTAACCAATTATTCAATGAGGAGACTATTCTTCTACAGTCACAAAACAGAGACCATGATTTTTCGTCCCAAAATAATGATTGAACCTTCTGTCGCCATCCAATTATCCGCAGTTACCTCTATTCATATAATTCAATAGCAAAAGCATTTTGCTCAATTGAAATTTTTTTAAAAGATTGCCTTTACATTAAATGGCAGTCTTAAAGACATGAAACATGCCTTAGTAGAAATAAACCTAAATATAGTCCTTAATCTCACCATAAAGACTTAGAAGTTCGAATCCTTCCAACTTTTTTTTGCTCTTTGTTTAAACCGAATTCTTCCCAAGATCGAATAGAATTAATGAGTATATTTGTCCTAAACTCAACCCTTAAAAATACTGTGCTGTTTCTTCAGTTGTTTAAAATATTGATCATTACAATGCTTTCTATTTCTTACTGTCCTTGGGCATGAACGTAATTGGAATGAAAATATATATTAATTACAATTTTAAAATATATGAATATGAAGAGTTGATAATTAAGCAATTTAAAAGATCGAAAATAGAAAATAGTTTAAATGAAAAATTTATGTAATGAGAAAGGCTCAACCATTTTAACTTCCCAGCCAAAAAAACACTTGAAATATACGCGTTTCATATAACGAAAGTCATTTCTTTTACCACAAGCAAGCGAAAACACTAATCAAGGAGAAGCCTAACCATAACCCCAATTCGCATCCTAAATAACTTAAGAGTTGGAAATGCCTCAAACTTGATTTCGTTCATAAACCGGTTCTTTTCTAAACTGGAATAGAATATATTCAATCTAAGTGAGTCTTTTGAAATGTGATTTGTAATGATTTGGCTGCGGAAAAAATAGCTCTTTGATAATATTTCATTATAAGAAACCGACTTACACGGTTGAGGATACCGCCAAAATGGACCATAACGGATAGCGTTTCTAACACGTCCAAGCAACACATTTGTGGTATTCGTCCAATCGCAGCGTGTGAAATACCTTATTGCCGTTTAGAGATGGATCGATGCAGCCACACTTGGCGAAATTTTCTTCGGATGCAAAGTTCTAAATACGTCCTTTGATTGCTGACCGAAGACCCTTGGCGCCTTTCGTAATCAACGCAAATGGTCCCCGAAAGATACAGCTCCTGTACATAATGGTTTGTTGTAGAGGTCGACAAGGATTTGCATTGAACTTGGCTTCTGGATTCGGAGTCTCATTCGAAGGTGAATTACAACTCAGCCTCCGAGTGCTTTTCAAAATTTGGACATACAAAAAAATGATTGCAACACTTAATATTAACTCCAGTATTGGGTCCAACATCTGACACGTCAAAGTTTCCATTTCTTTGTTTAGCTTATTAAATGTTATACACTACCGTAACGTAAGTTCTGGAAAGTAAGATAAACGATTCCGAGACAAAATCTACTGTGGAATAAGCATTTTGCATAAACTGAAGGTTTGTGACCTTTCCTCCAATGCCATTCTTCGTCCATTTCGTAACTGCTGCAGACTCTCCTTAGTCTCATCTCTTTCTGAATCAAGTCAAGGCATTGCAGTAAAACAACTAATGCGTTCTGAGAGTAATAATGAGCATCTCTGGATATCATGAATTTCTGCCCTGTTGTGCTGATGCTAAGCTGGAAATTCCAAACGTTTCAATTGCTCCACTTAACGTGAATACTATCGGAGCAGTACATCTTGAAGTAATTGTAACTTTTATAAACGCATCCTATGGTTCCTATAATCAGAAAGAAAACCAGAATAGTTTACGTGTTCGATAGCAGGAATAATCTGGAGAAAGCAAATTGAAGAACCTTATCAAAATCGTGTGTTTTGGTTTTCACTTAATTTTATTGATTTCTTTTTATTGATTACTTAGAAAAACATTTTATCCTTTTTTTTCACATATATTCTATTCAGGTTTATATATATAGTAGCAAAAAATAAATTACCACAGTCATTATTTTCCTCAGTTTCAATGCATGATTCAAGATATTTTCATTATACTTTCAGCTCAATGGTCTATGTACTGATTTATTACTCAATGCAACATTTTATTTGAGGGGGGGTGTTTTAAATTTAAACAAGGTTTTAAATTTAATGGGTATAGTCTTACACTTCTTTTTTTTTTCATGTAGAAATTGATACCATGCTTAAGGATAATTGATAATTTGTTATATTTAACCGAAGAAAAAATATTTTTCATTAATTTAACTTAGCAGTACAGGTTGTTTCGATCTTAAGGGGAAATCATGTATTCGAACTTCCTTTATTTTTCTTGAAATGTACTAATAAAAATTTTCTTTTTTATAATACATAAGTAATTATATATTATATGCAAATATATATACAAAATTAAAGCGCAATCATGGTTGTCATAAATATGAATTTAGTAATTAGAAATCAATTTTGAAAGATTTACTGACATCGCTTCATTTTGATATTTTGAGGCTAATCTTTTCTTCTTTTTTTTCTTTTACAGTTTTAATAATTTGGGTGCTAATGATATAGACTTTTTTAACTCTATTGACTGCTTATTTTAATTGTGAGCTTTGGATTATTAAAATGTTTCAAAACTGACATTAATCCACTTAAATTATATTATTTGAAATATGTTCCTGATCCCTATAACGTTAAAACATCATTTCGTTGTCAACAGGTTAATATGATAAAATTTACTTTAAATTTGGGGAAAACAAGGTTATAACACATCAGATCATAACTCCTGAGACTAACCCAGAGATTTAGCGCCTGAAACCAGTAACCAGGTCTTTCAGTACTAACCTTTATGTTTGAAATGTGTCAAAATTTTAAGCCGATCGACCAGGAAAAGGTTTTTTTTGAAGTGAAGTGAAAAAGGTTTTTCCAAGTGGTGCGATTGTTTTCGATGAACAAAAAACAGCAACGAGTCGATGATTCAGAAAGCTGTTTATCATATTTACTCGCAACAAAAAAGATTTTTGCGAAAAAAAAAAAGATTTGAAAAGCATTGAACGATTGTAATGTCAAATCTCTTAAAAAAGGTGATTTAACAAAAGGTAAAGCGTTGATGAATAAAAAAATTCTGCAAAAAAATGTTGTCCCCAATTTTAGACCTGAGTTATTGATCAATGTGTTAAGTATCCTGTATTTATTTTTTAATTTATCAATTTTTTTTTTATTTTAATACTGAAAAGAATATTATAAATTATTTGAATAATTTACTGTGTTTATTATTTTATCATTTTTGCCAGATGTTTAATATATAAAGACTTATTTGACTTTTATCGCATAATTTATTTTGATTCTTTTGTTATTAAAGTCGTCATCATTTTTAAATCTAAGAATGTTTGTACATTTTGAAGAATTATACTGTATTCCTCCAAGATTATTTTAATGTCTATTTTTGAGGAAGAGCTGCATCTGTTATGTGTATGCTACGGTTTTGTGAAAATAATGTTATTGATATTTATAATCAAAAGGTAAAACCTCTCAGAATAAAATAGTGGTTAATTTCGCAAACAAGGCATAAAATATGTATAATAAAACATAATTCTTACTATTTCTCCATGTAAAATTATTATAAAAAATTATATATATATTTTAATTTGTTTAAAACTACACATAATGAAATAATTGTAGTACCAGAAGTACCATCTCAATGAAAGCATAATTGACACCTTTTTATTTAGAATTTTATTATTAATACCTTGTAAGATTTCTTTAAGTTTGAATACTACTTTAACTTAATATACAACGAAAAATTGATGTCACTGAACTAGGAATGTAGGGTCATAATAAAACAAACAAAAAAAACAGTTTAACTAACGCAAACTCAATAATAATATCTCCTCTTCATCAACTTCCATTCTAAACGATCTTGTGCGTATGAAACTTAAAAAAAAGCGAATTTCTAGCGAAAGTATCGTGACTTAAAGCACTTTATATCAATTGTAAGATTTTATGGTACTAAAAGATAGAAAATAAAAGGTTTCTTTTGACTAATAATGATTTTTTACTTAATATTTCATAACATTTAGCTTCCAGAATATTATTTAAAAGAAATTTAATCATCGGAAATTATCATCACAGAAATTTAATGTCTTAATTTCAGAAAGCATAGATAGTATTTTCAGTAGTATAAAATGAAATGTTAAAATCTTATGAACATTTATTTTAATTAATCAAACTTATAATGTTCCAAACAGATTAATAAGATGTTATATCTGCTGTGTTAAAGCTAAATATGCAAGACATTTTACTAAATTATACTATTTTTTCTGAAACTTTCTTTCACACAGAACTATTGTTTTTTTATTTTTAGAGCAAAGATAATCCATGTACATAAATATTTTAAAACGTTTTTCACATACAGTATAAGTTTCATTGTTCTAGTTGTTTTTTTTTCTGCAACGCTTATTTATTTCCAAACTTCTTAAGTTAGTGTTGTGGCAGAAAACTCGATCTTCTGTAGTATATTTCTTTTGCTAACTCCTGGTATCTTTAGGCTCTCTTCTGCTTCAGATTCTGTCTCTTAAGAACCATTCATGCATTTAACTCTGCCATCTGAAAACTGTTTTCCTGAGTAAGATTTCAATGGAATACTTTGTGCCATCTGTTCCTACTTGAATCCAGTTCTTAAAGAATTGTAGAAATTTATTATTGCCTGTTTGGCAACTCTTAGTGAAGAATGTAATGTGCTAAGAAGAATATTTTGTTTTTTACATAGGTAAAAAAACAAGAATAATGTTATGGTGAATACAAGTTGAATATAATTCATTTTACGGTTTCTTCAGATCAGAATTTCTTTTTTTTGCTCTTGTTGATGGTTCCGATACTCAAACTTCTGTACCACAGTAAATTAAAATTGAACATCTGAGAGATTGATCTGACGAATACAAAATCATAAGAAAGGAAGAGGAGGTTGGGGGTATGCAAAATGGATATTAATATTTCAGCTCTTTGACGAAGGCAGGAGGAGAAATGGAGACATCTGAACACTGCATGAAAGAAAAGTTGTGTAGTGATTCTATTCTGAAAGGCTTTGTGAACTCAGAATCGTTCAGAATATCGCGTTTTGCCTCGAATAAAAAATTAAATACTTACCCCTCGAACTGGATAAAGGTAAGATACTTGAGATCGTCGCTCCGGTGATATTGCCCTCGCGAATTGGCTGAAATCCAAACACGTCACGGGCGAACATCAACCACGTCCATAGTCACCATTCCCAACCGGCATGCAGGAAACTCCACGCCCTCCTCATGATTAACGCCCGAGAGAAATAAACACGTTGTATATACTGCGAATAGTTAATTTTCAGCATTTGCTCAAGTAGAGTACGACCATTACTAGCAGCAGAGTGAAAATTTACAATTTAGGCTCTACTTGACAATGCATGATAGTGGAGCGACCTGGTGCGCCGATTACAAAAACTGGATTAAGGGAATAGCACTCTATACTGACAATGTTAAATTGTGAATTTTATGTAATCTTTTTTCAGAAACCACTGGATATAAAAGTCAAAATTTTATCTTCACATTTAGTTTAGATATTTTATCTATGTACTGAAGTGATTTTAAAGAATTTATTGCTTAGTTTTTTTTTTAAGTGAAATTTTTTATACTGAAATGATCACAATGAATTTATGAAAATAAGCAGTTTTTTTGTCATTGATATCTGCTCTGAGACTATGTTTTTAACATTAAAAGTTTTCACTTCAGTGAGTATGGAATGACATATTCTGTGAAAATAGAGCTGTGTAAATTTCAAGAGAATGATTACAGTGGAGATTTAGAGAAAAGGTGCACGCAGTTTAAAAAAATGTTTCATTAGGAAAACTGGGATTTAAATACAAAATCTTGTAATTCTGGTTGGGGTAAAGTCCCAGGGCTGTATTTATTTGAATTTTTCTGGTCGTGTTGTTTATATTAATCTTTTTTCAAGTCTTTTTCTACCCTCTTTTCAGATTTGTCCAGAAAAGTATAAATAGTTTTCCAGTTTTTTCTGCCAGAGGTGATTTCATAGCATTTATAGTATTACCTGGTTTTATCTAATTTTTCCCAGAATAGCCAGCTGGATGTCACTTTTCACTATTGAGCATACATCATAAACAGACTCATGAAAGTGTTTAACCTTGACAAATGTAGGATTTTAGAAACATGACCACAATGACATTATGAAAGTTTCTCTATCTGTTCTGTATTACAAGGTAAAAGACTTTTTAAAAGATCGTGTGAAAGGTCTCTCTCAACATTATTTATATCTTATCGTTATTTCAGCAACAGGAAGACTGTTCTTATGTATGTAAGTCTTTCCTGTTGTTTCAGTTTTTTAGAGAACCACACACCATGATTCTTTCTCCAGCGGGATGTAACCATGTTGAGGATATTCTATCTGTCGACAGTTTTGTGAAGAAAAATAGGCCCAGATAGCTTGTTTACACTATGAAATGGATAATTCAGATTCCTCCGATAGTTTAACCCATAATAAGTTGTAGTAATTGATTCATTTCGTGTTCAGTTAAGCGGGTTTTTGCCACACAAACGTTTACTGTCAGATGTACTTTCATTTGTAAGCTAAACGACGTATCAATGTTCTATAACATCATACGTCCTGATGATTTTATTCTTTTCGATGGGGTATTCATATCTCCATATGCTTTTCTTTTTGATGGCAGCAAATAAGTCGCCATCCCCAACAGTGTATATAATGCATCGTATACGTCAATGAACGTTGAAATATTCTTTGAAGCACTTCACCTCATCGACCCACTAGAACCTTCTGTAAACAGGCTACAGTCTTTTAGAGTATAGAGAAAACCTGACATACAGTGTTTGGATAAAATTTCGACATCAATGACTTTCCCAGTGTCAATGCTGGTCACAAATCACACCATTTAGAGACGAATAACCTCTCTTTGCCAAGTTCCATCTACGGCAATTGCAATATTATTATTATTTCCATTTCTTCAAAACCGTTTTATGTAGCCTTTTGCATTGTTTCCTCAGAAAACAAGCTTTACGTGTCCTTGCTGTAATGGGCAACCCTTGTTGCATTGAGGTAGAATCCATATGCACAAAACATTCGTCCAGCTTCTGCACCTCTTCCACGGAACGCATTGTATATATATACCTGGTATTTGCTAGCTGTTCTTTGGTCTTTCCATGATAGACCCAGAAGAAATTCCAATACGATATGGGCAAACACAACATTTCAAAACGAAAGAAATAGCTTTTGGTCCAGAGTTATTTTTTTAAAACTTGTATATCCATGCCATTGTCACATTTTTACAACGCACATCATTCTGGAATACAAACGAAAGTACATTTAAATTCTATTATGGCATTAATAACATATTTCTTCAAATGTAGAAAAACCTGCATTTAACTAGAATTTTTTTCTTTCTTTTGCACAAGGATTTTAATATCGTTTTTATGTCATTACATTTACATCAAAGTGATCCAATGTAGAGCGTAATAATGAAGTAATATTTCATCTTTGAAAAAAAGTTCCTTGCCGTTTTTTGAAGACCTTACGTGATCTTGGCATACTTTAAGTTTTCATATTTCTAAAAGAAAACCAAAATACCAACTGACACTGAATATAGTTCAACAAGAATGTATAAAAAAAACAGATTCAAATCTCACAACGTTCAGCAAAGCATAAACGAATCGCTGCATCGTGAGAATAAACAAACCTTCAGTCACAACAGTTATTCTGCTGCTCTTGCGAAATTTGTTTAATAAAATAATGTGAGGCTTTTGCACAAAACATCTCAGGTTTAAAAGCAAGGCCAATGTTTATTTTTTCACTACACAAGGGCGGGTAGCTGATGTGTAACTCTTTATTCAAAATAAAAATTAACTATAATTTAATTCGAATATTAGCAAATATATTATATCATTGAAAGGTCTTGAATTGAGATTTTAGGAAACATCAAAACGAAAATCGAGTTTCTTTTGAAGATATATAGGGTACCGACTCCCCTTAAGGATTACAGTCAATGTCGTCTTTTCAGTCAAATCCTGGTTCCGTATGCAGTATTCTTTATGCCGTTTAAGTATCTGGAAACTCTTCTGGAAATTGAGGTCTGCCAAAATGCCATATTTTCTTAACAAGATAATGGTAAGACTCACATGTTGCACGTAGTGCTCTGATCTTCTCAATACATAGAGCATTTGATTCTTTAACTGGCTGTGTTGATTCCACATATGTCACCACTGAACATCTCTGTCATGGTTTTTGAGGACTGGCCTCCACCCCTCTCCAGCTGTCACTGCTGATGTGACACAGGCTTGGAAGTAGCATGGAATAAGTTGGGTCTGCTTCTGTCATCCAAACCCAATTCGACTACAAGCTTATCCAGATCAGGGCCTTAGCAGCCAGGGATTAGCTACTTCTTACATTCTGCACCCCTCTGTAGCCCCCCAGTCTACTGCAAATTTAATCATTTTGTCTTCATGCCATTCTGTTACAGTATTTTTTTTTTTTGTATTTTTCTTCCTTCATGGTTGCACTTTAATCGCCAGCCGGTATTTAATTTTAGATGCTTTTAATATATTTCAGAGAGCCGTAAAAAACTGTGATTTGTTATATTTCACCTCAAGTTTTGAGTATTAAGGCTGTACTTTCACTGAATTTCAATTTAATGCGGATAAACTTCTCCCAAATATGGAAATGCTTTTAATCATAAACTTTGAGTTTCATTATCTACAACCAAATCGAAATTTGATGCCAAATCTGTCAGGGTTTTGTTTGTCATAGTAAAAAACCTACAGTGTGTCTTTGACGGGAAAAGCTGTTCATTGCAATGTATATTCATCGTTTGAAACATATGACAATTTTCTAAGAATGTATTCCCAAAAAACATCTGATATTCGAGCAAGTTTATTCGTCTTTTAATATATATGTTATCTTAAAATTTTTTAAATCAAAATGCATATATTTGGCTTAATTTAAAATCCATTCTGGCTCATTATTCATGGTGAATTTGAGCCCCCAGGCCATTAACCAAAGGTATTGGTGATGGAACTAATTTTGGCAGCTAAACTCTCAAACATACACATTGCAATAAAGGGATCCACATCATCGACAGAAGAGCTCAATGTTTCCATTATTTTGTTTTTATCTTGCTTCAACTTTGTACATTTCTATGGGATATTCAAAATTTTATCACTTATGAATGTCTCATGCAAACAGAATTGTTATTAGCAATATTTCTTTGAAATATGCTGTAGGTGCCAAATTTTCTTTTGAATATTTTGAATATTTTTAATAATTGCCTATTATTAATTTGTTTAATTCAAACGTGTTACGTATTAGCTCAACTTTTCATTATTCAGCTAACTAAATTATGAATTTCTTCTGTATATTTTTTATCAATAGGGAAACACCTCTCATCTCTAACTGAATGTTATAATATTAGATGAATAACTTACTAATGTTACCATGATTTAATTTTTTTTTAAATTTCATTAAGGTTTCTATTCTTTTAAGAGTATAAAGTTCATTTATTTAGCTTTTTGCTTAGTTAAACAGTTCTTCCAAAAAACATACGTCTCACAATTAACGGTAATCTTTCCATGACATCAAACATGCCTAGAAGGGATAAACCTAGCCATAACCCTAACTCGCAACCTAAAAAACTTAGAAGCTCGAATCCTTCAAACTTTGCTTTTTGTTTATACATAGTTCTTTCTAAGCTAGAATAGAATATATTTAATCTAACTCCTCCCTTTCTAAAATATTGAAAAGTAGAAGGTTCTTTCAAGATGCGTGCTTTGGAGGGCCATATTGCCCTGGATAAAATCTCGTTGTAGGAAGTAGTTCTGCATGGTTGAGGACAATCGCATATTGGACCGGAGTTTGACATATTTTTCAAGACGTCATTCAGGCAACACATTTGCGTTTGGTTTATTAAATTGCAGTGTTTTAAGTTATTCATTACACTCAAAGTTTGATCCATGCAGCCACACTTGGCGAAATTTTCGGTTTGGATGCAAGTCCTAACACAATCTTTTTGGCTTTGGACAGATGACCCTTGGCGCTGTTCGTAAACGACGCAATGGTCCCTGAAAGGCGTTGGCAGTCTATACATAACGCTTTGCCGCTGAGAGACTGATATTTCATAACCAGGAGCCACATTGAAACCTTGTTCTTCTGGACTAGGAGTTTCATTTGGATCGTGAATTACAACTCTTGCACCAACAATTTCAGTAGCTGGAGAATAAAACGAAGTCTCTAAATTTAAATCCAAAACTAGACCACTGTCTTTACCAATATGAGACACATATAGCGGTTCCATTTCTCGAGTTTTTTTATACAATGTTACACAGTTACCGTAGCGCAGGTTCTCAAAAGAAGTGGTAAGATTTTCGGAACATATTTTACGATTAAAAAAGCAGCTTTTTATGAATTCAAAAGGTTCATGACCATTTGTACGTCGTGTTTCTTCATCCATTTCGTAAAAGTTTATTAAAAATCGTTGTCTGTCCTTTTCTCTTTTACTCCGTTTGGAACTCTGAATGTTACTACACTGAAATAAATGTCTTCTCTCAGAAAGTAATAAAGGAGTTCCTTTTACTGGTTCTTCGTTAATGTTATTCGATTGTCCAGGATCAATGCATTCAAGTTTTATTCTGTTGAAATTACAAATGCTGACTGCCGGAAAAGTAACATTTTTCTCTTCCTCCTTTTCTAACGTAAATACTATTGGATAAAGGAAATAAAAGTTTATAAACTTATAGCTTTTATAAGCGCTTCCTATTAGTCCTATTACCAGTAGTAAGGACCAGAATAATTTGCGCATTGTTGTTGAAGAACAATTTATTTGAGAAATTGCATAAATTGAACAAGCCATTGAGATATTTCTTTATCTATTTTAATGGTTGGATATCTCTATTGATATTTGATACAAATATTAATTGTAGCACTTTCTCATTAATCATTGAATGTATTCTAATATTTTTTGATATTTATTAGGAGATCGATCTTTCTCTTTGAGACTGTTTTGGTTTCCTATAGTGATGTATTTTAATTCCATTCTAAGGCTTCGTTATTGTTATTAACTCATATATTTATATATGCATACATCGATTTGCATTGTCAGCTTAAAAATTATTAATTTAATAGTTATGCAAATCTTAATATAATTCGAACTCTTTAAACAAGCGTTTTGACGTTTTTCCGAAAATTTCAATTTTAAATTTGTGTATTCAGAAAATCTAAAATTCATATATTAGTAAAATATTATATCGTTTTCAGTTGCTTAACTTATAGTTAATCATGCGATATTTCAAAACAGCTGTTTATCTACACCATCACTGAGTTTTCTACCTCTGATATTAACGACATTCAACAAAAGAAAAGCTTTATCGTACTCATTCAAATGCGATTACTTATTCAAATAACACAAACAATACAAAACATCGCCACAGATGTCGTAACAGTAAACCAAAATTATATTTTTGTGTGTTATCAAATGAAAGTAATGAATTTCTATAATTCGCAAATTTCTGATTTCAACTTACTTCTAAACCATATAATTTATTTTATACACTTTCGTTTTTGAAAACTTGCTCAGACATTTTAAGTTTTTCCAATGTCTGAGTTTATTATGAATATTTTAAAAATGAAACAATGGAAATTCATATTTTTGATATCCGCATAATATCTCTAAAATTGAAACGGGTAATTACTAGAATGAAAACTAAACTGGGTATATAATTCATGTTTACATAATTTTGGAATATTCTGAAACATTATGGTGATCTTCGTTTCATTACCCTTCTCAGATAATTTATTTCTTCACAAATTATTCGATAAACTATAACAGTATAGTCTCTTTGAATTTCATTCTTTTTTTTTTTTCTTTTGATTTTATATAAGTCTTTACTAATAATATTTAAACACTAATGATGAATTCCTATTTATTCTTGATTCTGTTTTTTTAAATTATCTTTTGGATTTAGCTGCATTGTTCACGATGGTTATTTTATCCAAAAACAGATTCGTATTTACAATAAAAGCTGTAATTTGTACACACTTTCTAGGTATGACATGTATGGCAAATAATTTTCATTATTTATTGCTTCAATATAGCAACCATTCCATCGTAACAGATAGGGTTTGTCCAGAGCAGTAAATAGAAATTTACGGCTATTTTAAATAATGAAGGATTCAATATCGCGAAACTTTTTCGATAGTTTCATTATCAATCACGTAAACAATTTTTTGACAGTCTTCAATTATTATTGTATGAAATAATTCAACTGATCAGTATTACATTTATATTTTTAAAAAGTTTTTCTTCACGCAATAACATTTTCTCAGCTGTATCATGCTTTTCAAAATCCATTTATTTCTTTCAAAGGATGTATTACAGTAATTTTTAAACAAATCTGAAGTCTTTTTCTTTCAGGATTTCAATTGGAAATCAGTTTTATTAAATTGTTGTTATTAATCTCAGAAGTCAAATAGCTGTTAAACCCAAAGGATATTTCAAAATATTGCTATTATTCCATAAAATACATTTTTATATCATTGTTCTTATTATTGTTCATAGTCAGATTAAAATGAAGCCAACGTTTTTAAAAACGTGAAAAAATTAAATTTGATTTCTTTAAGGATTATTTTGAGAAATTCCAGTTTGTAATTTACCAATTAAAAAGATGCTGTAGAAGTGTATTGCATGTAGAAAAAGCAGCTTTTACATTCCTATCGCTTAAAAAGTAACTGTCTGATATGTCCGCTTCTGAATCCAAATAAATTAAGTGGAATCTTTGTACCACAAATATTCCAGAATTCTAAAAAGAATATTATGTTTTCCTTGGTAAAACCGGATATTCTAATACATTTTTACTTACACATAGATTGTATCTCAGAAGAGAAAATTTCTCGATGTATTGGGTTACTCGTAGTTTTTCTTGACAGGAGAAGTTCTACTATTGCTTACCTTTGCAGGGGAAGATATAAAATAGGAGATAGTTCCAAAGGACTTAACGTTAACGTGGGAAAGTATTTTTTTCCCATTCCTTTCTTCGGAATTTAATTTCTGATTTCACTTTCAATCCTCTAGTACATGAATAACTTTTTCATTTTAGTCGTCTATATAATAGTTCATTTTTATCACAAAATCTCCAGGAAACTCTTTATCCGTACGTAAAGAGTTTTCAATTTTTACAAGCTTTCAATAAAAATGTTACTTCGATGTGATCTTACAGCAGCATCTATTTCATTACCAATTTTACCGTCCAATCTATAACCATGTTTTTGAAAAAGCCTTCAGTAAATAATTGAAATAATTAGAAATAATCATTTTAAGTGCACATTGCTAAAAAATTACTTTTATTCGATAATTCATTAGCAATGATAGTAATAATAATTTAACAAGTATGGAAAATAATACATAAAAACTTATTTTGAATCCAAGTGTCGGAATTATTGAAAGTACTACAAAAAATAGTTGTAATCACTGAGAATATCGACTTTTATTGTAATTTAGACAATAATGTTTTTGTATCAGAGCTTTTTTTAATAATTCGTCCCATTTTTAATAGAAAAAGATAGTGTAATTAGAAAAATTCAGACTCTTTATGTCACTATTCATTACCATAATTGCTGCATTTAATTTTTTACAGAGAGGTTTTGACTATATAAAGTGCTTTTCATAGGCTGAAAAATACAAAACAAGTATTTTACGTTTTAAATGTATTCAATGATATTAAATGTGATGATATAACGCAATATATCATTCTTGTCATTCATGAAAGTATTTCGTTTTTTACCTTTATGTTTACTATATTTTAATATCCTTTTTAACCAGGTTTAAATGTATCAATATAAACCAATAACATTCAATTGAATCGGATATTATATTTCAAATATAAAAGAAGCTTTGAAATATTTTATCAACAAAGTCTCGTTAAATAATTATACCTGACTTAATTTAAACTTAAAGATTTGAATTTAATGATTTATGGAAGTATCAAACATTCACATTATTACATACTCGTAAATTTGCAATATTTTATCGCATGTAATAAATTAGAAGACATTTTTTTTGTGTCTTATTTCTCTCGATTATAGCAAATTTTCAATTTATAGTTTGTAAATTAGATACATAACTTGTTATATTAAAAATGAACTCATTTTAAAACTTTATACATAAGGTGGTTAAAATTAAAGTTACCTATTGGTACCTACGTGAAATCCTATCCGAATGACGGATGTTGGTGAAACTAGGTATACACATTATATGGATTTGCAGAAAAAAAAATAATAATTCGAATTTCGACCAATAGTTCACAGTTTCCTTGTAAGATAATGCACGTGATTCTAATTTGGAGAGGTTTAAAAAGACAGCAATCACTGCCGTAAGATCATTCTGCACGATACCATTAAAGAAAGATCGAGCGTTGCTGTTGAAGCTTTATCAGAAAAGCAGTCATTTGTCAACTGCACTGCGAGAATATCGACACTTGAAAGGCGTGAGAATAGGGCCTATGTCGAGGAGGGCTTGGCTAATGATGATGATGAAATTCCAAGAGGCTGGGGAGTTACACAGGAGCGTTGCAAGGAAGAGGAAGGAAACTGGTTTCAAATGAAATTGTTGAAGAAATCCTTCTTGCTGCGGTGAAATTAGCGACCATTTTCAATCGTCTTTCGACAAGTGCTCGAGGTGTTACATAAGTTGTCTCTCTCTTGGTTTACAGTACGAGAGGCTCTTCTATACGCTGTAAAATAGTATCCATACATGATCCACATTGTTCAAGCGCTGAACACTGCAGATTCGGACTATCACACTCAAATCATAGAATATTTTTGGCCATAACAGTCGTCGGCAATGCATGGCCTTGGAATATATTGGGTCGTACGAGTCGCATTTTACCTTAATTGGAGCAGTGAATATTCAGAGCTGTCGCATATGAGGAAACGCAAGCCGTAATGCTCTGAAGGAACAGTATCTGCATTCTGATTACATTACTTTATGGTGTACTTTTACTGTCGTTTTCATTTTTGGTCCCTGTATCTTTGAGAACACTCATCATGGATCTCAAAGATGTTCCATTTCATTTGTCTGTTATTGCGACCTTCTTCATAAGCAACCATTTCCACCTTACAAAAACGAGTGTTTAAAAGAAGGTTCACCATCTTACTTTCCTCGACAAAAAACGGCACTGCTTCGTGCTCAATTTTGAGAAAATCGGATGAATTGTAGAAGGTTTTTAGCCACACCTGGCCTTCCATTCTACTACTCCGAACTCGAATTCCAGTCTATGGTCTACATCTCTGTATTTTCTGTCTGCAATAAAAGCCGACATAAAGCATAATGTTGCAGCAATTGATAGTGAAACTCTATGCGTTACTGTTCAAAACGTTATGACACACTTTGAACTTGTGCTTGATGCAAATGGAGCGCATGTTGAACATATACTGTAATTAAATACGTCCCTTTCTCACCTGGCGGTTGAAATTTGAACTATTAATTTTTATTGCAGATTTCTATCCTCCATGATTCATTTAACGTATACAAGAACCAAGTTTCATCGACTACCGTCTATCAGAACGGACTCTACGTAGGTCTGAATAGAGTAACTTTAGTTATACGCCCCCCCATTTTTATGTAATTAATTATTAATTTTATAAAATATCTACACTGAATGCTAAGAACACTGAAAGCAATTATTACATAGTGTTTATTCATCAATTTAATTAATTCGAATGAAATTATGTGTAGTATTAAAGGAAATCAGGCTTGTCTCCCATTACCAGTGCAGTGAAATACCTTTTTTTACATTTATCTTGCTTTGTTTTGACTTACACAGAACATCATCTTCTAAATAAAGTATTTGTTGACTTTTTATGACCTTAGAAAGAGTTTTGTGACGGAAAGAAAACAATATGAAGAAATAATTATTTGGTTTTATAATAACAATGCAAAATATTTCAATTTATTATTTTTAGGAGAATAAACAGAAATAATCATTTAACGTAATTTTAATTTTTTTTTTTTTTTACGTGGATGATTTTTATGCCAAACTTAGGGCATGTCATGTTCTATGCTACGTTTAAATGCCGAACATAATAAAAACATCGACAAACTTAGTGAAAAAATCCGAACTTGGCGTCCGAGAAAATGTTGCTTCAAATTCAAAATTATTTGTCTAGATAACAGGGCATTTGGTATTATTCACACAAAAGAGGATACTTTACACCAATGGCTCTCAAACTGTGATACTATTCTGCAGGTATAATATTATAACTAGATATCCTGTTTAACTAACCTGTGTAACTAATAATATCCTGTATAATACATGTAACTAAAATCCTAGTATATTCTGTAACAAAAATTACTGTGTATATTTAGTGAGCATTGTCCGAAGGACTTACTGTGATTATCCGCTATTATTATTAAAAAAAAAGGTTTGCGCTATTCATGTGATTTATATTTCTTATATAAATATCAATAATACATTAAGAGAGGAAAAAGGAGCGCGCGTGTGTGTGTTAATTTTTTTCCTTAACAAAGCAAATCTAATACGACTATTAACCTTCATACTAACAATTGATTACTATGGTACATACAATTGATCAAAGAGGTGCAGTCAAATGGTTCAGTTGATATCTTTAGAGTGTCTGTTATTTCATTCAATTTCAATTGACGGTCATTCAAAAAAATTTGTGGATTTTTTTTTAATGTTTTCGTCGGTAACAACCTCTTTTGGGCGTTCACCGTCTTCGGTGCTCATTTCACCACGCCTAAACTTAGCATACCAATCCTTGATGGTTGATTTTCCTGGAGCAGTGTCCGGAAACTCGGCATCAAGCCGAGTTTTTGCTTCAACTGTATTTTTTCCCTTCAAAAAGCAATATTTTATCAACATGCGAAATTCCTTTTTATCCATTTTTTCACAATAACAAAAGTTGCTTCAATCGAAATGCTATAATTCACAAACTAATGTTCCGACAGCTGTCAAATTTATACACGCATCTTTTCAGGGATAGGGCTAACTAGAAAACGTATGGATTTAATTCTAGTAGTGCTATCTATGTGTCAGGCCGGGGACTTTTCAATTGACCTGTTATCCTACCTGTTATGTCCCGACTCTATTTCTTGATCCTCCCTATAGACGTTTTGTTCAATCAACTCCCCCTTTCTATTGCCCTTTCTTTGGCGGTAGAGCTTAACTTGGTTAATATTGACCGTGGTCTCCCTTCCATGATTTAAAATCACTACATTGTTTTGAAACACTCGAACCACTTTGAAGGGTCCTTCGAATTTGGGCTGAAATTTCGCTACCACCTTCTGTATTGCTGAACTAATTGGATGCGTTTCCTCTAATACGAGATCATTTATTTTAACTGTCCATTCCCTTCTTCTCTTGTTGTAGTACCGAGTCTGTCTATTTTGCTGCATATCCGTTCTTTGTTGAACCTCTGTTAAGAGTTTTTCAATGTCCCTGCACACCATATCTCCATGTTCGGGGACTTGTATCAGTTTTTGGTAGGGCGTTATCAATTTACGCTATAAAAACAGTTCAGCTGGGGTCTTTCCTGTTGTTTCATGCACCGCTGTTCTAATTGCATAAGCAAACTGTTGCAGATATTGGTCCCAAGAAGTATGATTCGATTGCACGTAACTGGCAATCATTTGAACTATGTTCCTATTGACTCGTTCTGAAGCATTTTCTTGCGGCCTGTAAGCCGTAGATTTTATGTGCGTGATGTTCAAGGTGCGACATAGTTCCTCAAATATTTCCGGAACGAATTGGGGTCCGTTGTCCTGACTACCTTAAATGGAGCTCCGTATCTAGATATATAATTTTTAAAAAGGGCAGTGGCCACTGCTTTGGCTAATGCTTTTCGTAAAGGAATTAATTCGACCCATTTAGAAAAATTATCGACGATTACTAAAAGAAAGCGATGCCTTTCTGGATTTGAGGCTGGGTACGGTCCTAATAAATCTAAACAAATTTGCTCGTTTGGGTAAGTCGTTTTTACATAAATTAATTGTCCAGCTGGAAACGCGTTTTTATAATTATAGCGCTGACATATGTTGCACGTTGAAGCATATTCGCTTGCGATTTTCCTTATCTTAGGAAAGTAGCCCGACTCCTTGATTCTGGCATAAGTTTTACTTACGCCAAAATGACCCGCCAATGGATTATCGTTAAGCTCCTTTAGCAAAGATTCACGCAGTGTTTGTGGAATATAAGCTCGTAGTTCGTGTTTAGAAGTTAGAAGTTTTGCGTAAAAAAGAATACCATCAATTAGTTTCAAGTCTTGAGACCAATTTTCACATATTACTGCATTTATTGTCGAATCCTCCGGGTTTTCCAAATAGAGATAAATATGTCCCAAATCCGAGTCCTGTCTCTGCTCACCTTTCAGCTGTTCTTTCGAAGTTAACACTAGCGAATTGATAGTGGCGCAAGAGACACTCTCAAGTGCCTGTCCTTCAAAAGGCTGTCTAGATAACATATCGGCAAACACATTCTGATTCCCTGGCCTATGTACCCATTCTATGTTATATTCTGGCAGTTTTAACGCCCATCTTATCAACCTACTTGAAAGATTTTTCCCGTTCGTTAACTTGGTCAGCGCTGCGTGGTCCGTTACCACTTTTGTTGTACAATGCCCAAAATATGAACGGAATTTTTGTAAAGCCCAAATCACTACCAAACATTCCTTTTCAGTTATGGAATAATTTCTTTCTTCCTTATTTAGCGTTCTCGAAGCATATGCTATGGGCCTTTCACCTATGATAAAATTTTGCTGAATGTTCATTAATAGTCATCGATTATCGGCTCGGCAATGGGTACTTAGAGAACCTAATGATAGATTTCAGTTTCCTATAGTCTATTGCGAACCTATACGCGTCAGGTGAATCGACAGGTTTGTCATTTTTCTCTCTACATAAAACCACAGGGGAAGAATATGGGGATTGAATTGGCATAATAGTTCTTTCCTTCAACATTCTTTGAATGTGTAGTTCTATTATGCTTTCTTTGACTCTATCACAGCGATAGGGTCGGGACGCGACCGGAGGTTGATCTCCTGAATCAATTTCGTGGTAGAGCACATGAGTGAGACTTGGCTGATCTGAGAATAACTCCGAGTACATCCTGAAGAGCTTCTGCAACTGTTGCTGCTGACACTTCTGCATCCCCGTTCTATTTAGATCGATTTCGATCGCTTTTACTTTCTTACAGTTAACTTTTCGCATCTCTCCATCAAGTATACTTAAGGCGTTTGCCTCAAAGTCCATCGTAATTTTAGATGCCTTCATTAAATCCACACCCAGAACGCAAGGGTACTGCAAACCTTCCACTACATGAAATTGCCACTTTTTACTCAAATTTCTTATGCATACCGATAACGTGACTCGCCCTAGTGTTTTAGAAGTTGCTCCCTGTGCCGTGAATACGGTGATGTTCGACTCTAGCTTTTTAACAAAGTAAAAATAGAGATTATAAAGTTCAAGCGATACAAACGATCTCTCAGCCCACTTCAAACTTTTCTTTTACATGAAAGGCAGGATTTTGAGTCTTAAAAGATTAAAAGCACATCAGCTCTGGGCAACTTAATTTTGTTTTATAAGTGTCACACTGAAAGGAAAACGAGGGTTATTGGCAAAGACTGACCCGGCTACGCGACGTATCTTCAGAGGCAACTTTACCCGCATCCACGACTCAACGAAAACCGCTGCCTGCGAGTACGCGATTATGAACAGTTGTGTACAGCGGCCTCTTCTTCCGATTAAAAACATCTGCTAAGGTCGAGTCTACTTTCAAATAAAATATCTACGCTATATTAATTTTATATAGAAATTGTTTGATTACTTTAAGTCGTAATCCTGTTAATCTCTGAGAGTGGGAGTGATTGGGGTATAGGGCGTTAATTCCGAATTATTCAATGCTACTACAGATATTTATTAGAACGTATATATCAATATTTCTGCTCTTAAAACACACACACAAAGTTAAAAACATACATAAAATACAGCGATTAGAGAAAAATACAATGTTGTCTGAAAAACAAATATTTAGGAGTAAACCATTAATTGTTAAAATTTGATGTGGGAAATAAATTAAAATACAAAGACTACAAGACAAATAGAACATTTAAGTATAATACCCTTTATAAACTACTATCGAATCCACTCCGGTTTTGTTATATTTTTAAATATGAGGTTTTTCTAACCCCCTCTTCAAAAATCGTCGAAATCTAAAACGATTTATTCAACTTCATTTTTAAGTTTCGCTCTTGTTACACTATTTTTTGAGTGCGATATACTTTCATTTATGTATCAATCTTTTGATATATTTCAATTGTATGGTCATTCAATTTTAGAACTATTTTTAGATTTGGTTTTGAAATATGGTTGTACAACAATATTTAAGAAGATATGCTGGAGGAGGAGCTTTTTATTTGATTGTTTCGTGAGATATATAATAGAAGATATGACTATTGTCTGAGTGAATACGAATGATTGTAAAAGTATAGATATTGAGGTAAATAAAGAAGGTGTCTGATTCGATGGAGATATTATTGTTAAAAACTATAAAGATAGATATACCATTT
Source organism: Nephila pilipes (assembly GCA_019974015.1). Classification (NCBI taxonomy): domain Eukaryota; kingdom Metazoa; phylum Arthropoda; class Arachnida; order Araneae; family Nephilidae; genus Nephila; species Nephila pilipes. The sequence continues at coordinate 21,016 of BMAW01112298.1, forward strand.
TTGTTATAATTGGATCGTGTTGTCGTCAAAATTATCAGAGGGTTTGTCGCCTCAGCGCGTACGTGCACAATAACTTTAGGAATATTCCTTTTCCTTTCTAGCTTCTAAATTACAAATATATTGGGTGGTTTTCTTCTCTCGTGCAGTTGTCAATGATACATTAGAACAATGTAAAATTCGTATGTTTTTAAGGCAAAAAAATACCAAAAATGGCATTGTGTATATGTAATTTCAAACATTTTTATATTACTAATATATATATTGTAAATGATTCGTAAAATAAAAATATGTCTTTTTCTGAAAAAAGTAATGCAATTTGAATTGAAAAAAAAATATCAGAGCGTCAGAATTGAATATTGTATCAGATGCAAAAATTGTAAAATGTTAAGTTTTAAATTAAAAGTCACTACTTTGAATTGAATCATTTGGCTGCAATTACCACCTTCAAAAAGCTTTCCGTGGATTGGATATTCCAATTTTAATAATATTGAGAAAAGTGCTACAGAAATGAAAAATTCATGTCTAATAAAATCTCTATTACTTCGTTGTACCAAATTTTAAATACCATAAATACAATAATTTTTCAACAAAATAAAAAGTTTCTAAAATTCTGATTCAAGCGCACTATAAATTCATTAATTTGCGTCTGAATAATTAATACTTAGTCAAATGGAAATTTCCAGGTAACGTTGCAATCACCTAGAAATGTATTAAAAGATTTTTTTTTATTACACTTTTTGAAAATGAGTAATATATCTGTCTTCGAATACATAATTTCAGGATTTTTAATTTATATGGAATACGTTCAAACCACGTGCTATCGGCAAATTCTATTTCTTGGTCACATTTTATAGCCTTTACCCTTTTCATACCAAGTAAAGTGAACCTTAAAAAAAAGAAAATATTCCTTTTCAAAATTTATTCTAGTGTGGCTTCTCAAAGATCCCTTCTAACAGTTATATTCATCTTGTGAATGTAATGTTATTCCTCCAAGATATTTCTACATTTCTTATCAAATCCCTACAATTATATCCATTTTAAGTGAAATCTTTGTACAATTTCTTTTTCGGACCGTCCTAAGTGTCTGTAAAATACAACGCTGGTCTTGTTATCCTGATTATGCCCACTCAGCGAATCCGAACACCTGAATTTTAAGTCAGAGAAAAATTCAGAATTAAAATATGTTTGAAATAAAAACATTCTAATTTGGGATATTTTATTAATCTCGTCATTCTTCACATTAATTAAGCAGATATTGAAATTTGTAAAGGCATGTGGCAGATAGCTTGTTGTGCACATATTTTGAATGAGGTTCCAAATTACCTTATAATTCTAAAACACTTCTCTTGCTGCTTCAGTCTAAGACATTAATAAATTTTCGATCATTTCGAAATTAAAATTTTCATCCGAAATTCTATTCTAAATGCGAAAATGGAAAAGTAATTAATGTTTAGTTATTTTTATAACTCAATTTTTTAAACATTATTCTGTAATTATAATTGTTCGTCGATAACAAGAAAAAAAAAATTGAATCTCAAATGCGAAATATATGAAGTTCAGTTGAAGATATTGTGTTAAGTTTCCCTTAATAGACATCTGTTTACAATCATTTTAAAGTATTGGTCGAAAGTTTAAAGTACATAAAAAAAATCATAACATTTTAATTTAAAAACTAAATTTTGGTTCTCAATACATTTATATACTTCTTGTATTACTTATTCACTTTGAGATATAAGGTGATTCTCGTAGTTTAATAGATTTAAAGCATTAATCTAATTTATTAACATTAAGTATAAGCTAAAAAGTTAAATTTCATTATAAATTACTTTTATAAACATGCATAAAATGAAAAAATGTATATTTACAATACAAAATATGCGTCGAAAAGATCTGTTATATATGATATAGTAAAATGTATGGATAGCCCAAACAAATATTAAAAATACTAACCATTTAAGAAATAATATATAAATATTTAAAATAATTTCTTGTACCATGAAAAGCATGGAAACATTCCACTGACACACACATAAAAATAAAGATAGTAAAATTTTGATAATTTTGTTTATATGTATAAAATCCGTATAAATACAATGATTATTAAAAGTAAGTATTATTATTAAATTTCTACTATTAGTTCACTCTTTCCCTATATATATATATATAATCATCAATAAAATACTTTTCATTCAGCCACTCAAGTTCAAATACATTTTTTTAAACTTGAGGTGGATGACAATTGATGTTGATAAAGATTTTTAAAATACTAATTCATTTAATTAAATTTAATTGACGAAAATGCAGATTAGCGCAACCACATAGCGCGATTTCAAAAATTGCCAAATTTGGTGATGTTTTTTTGGCTTAACTTTAACTCCTCAACGCGGAGCAGAGTAGCCACATTTGACAAAACACCACTAAATAATTCCTGCCACCAAAGGGTGGTTGGGCTAAACTGCATTCCAACCATTTAATTTGCCGGATGAATTAAGAAACAAGCAATGCTTCTTCTATATCATTTGTCTTGCAATGGCAAATTTGGTAGAGAGTCGGCGTACAATCTTCGTGCCTTTGAATCGAATCTTGTCGAAGCATAAAATTTTCTATCTGATTTTCAAATAATTAATTTTAGTTTTATATGGGAGAAAAAAAATTTCTTTTGACACTTAATATAGTGTTTCTGTCATATGTATATATAAATATTTATATTAATTGTAACTATCTAATAAAGGTAAATAAAATAAAAAGTTTCTTTGTTGACCTAAGTAGGAATTGACATAATTTTTTTTAAAAATATATATAATTTGTTACGTAGTAGATTTGAAAATGAGTAAGTTTTATGTCCTTATTTGTTGTTTTGGTCATTTACTCTTGTTTATGTTTTCATAAAGATCTCTAAATTACAAAATTGCATAAAAATATTTCTTATTTATTTGTCTCTTCGAATCGATACACACTGAAATCATAAACATTAAATATGGATATGAACTGAATGATGATCTGTTTTAAAACTGATGTTAATTAAAATGTCTTAAAATTCATATTCTTTAACATTAACTCTAGTATATGACATTTCTTACGATGTTGCGAAATACAATTCAATTCTGTAAAGGTTACACTCAGAGAATTAAGATCTAGTGTTAATCTGACGACGAGTATCTAAATTATATTTTCCATTGAAGCAATGACCAGAATATTTTCACTTTCGTGGCTTCTCTGCAGTGTGAACACGGCAATGCCTTTGAAGTTTTCCTGATGTTGAGAAACACATATTGCAATCCTTACACTTATATGGCTTCTCTCCAGTGTGTGTGAGACGATGTCTTGTTAGATTACTTGATTGTGTGAAACTTCTATTGCAGTATTCACACGTATATGGCTTCTCTCCAGTGTGAGTGAGACGATGTCTTGTTAGATTATTTGATGATGTGAAACTTCTATTGCAGTATTCACACGTATATGGCTTCTCTCCAGTGTGAATACGACGATGTTTTGTTAGATTACTTGATTGTGTGAAACTTCTATTGCAGTATTCACACTTATATCGCTTTTCTCCAGTGTGAGTGAGATGATGTTCTGTTAGTTCTGTTCTCATATTCTGTTCTGTTGTTGAATTCGATGGCTCCATATCACGGGAATAAATTTCATTTGAGATCGATTCTGGGTGGTAGAAGGATGAGTTTGATTGTTGCATATTGTAGGAATTATTTTTATTTGAAATAGGTAAAGGAATGCATGAGGATGAAGATCTATTTTCCGTATTAGGGGATATCGTTTCCTGATACAGTGAACCTGTGTATTTGGAGACTATTTTTGTGTTTCGTATTTTGTGGGATACATTTTCACTAGAGTCTTGCCTGGAAGTAAAGGGAAATAGCAGGTGGTTCTGATCATCACTAGAAGCAGTTTCAATGGAGGTTACACCACTTTGAACTAATGAAGCATTTGATTGTTCCGTATCACAGGTCGTACTTTTAAGAATTTTTGGTCTCGGAAAGTTTGAGGAATTATAGGAATTCAGAAACTCATTGGTTACAAATTTTCTTGTAGCCGGTTCTGAATAAAGCAGCGGTGAATATGTTTGATGATTTTGGGAGGAAATAAAATCATTTGATGGTGCTTTATGATAGTTAAAAGAGGAGCTGAGGTCTTGCATATCGTTTGATATACATCCTCTTAAAGTAGATTCCAGATTAGCAAATGACGAGTTTGAGTTTTTAATATGAAAGGAAATGTTTTTGTTTGCGTGTACTTTTCCAAAATTGTATGATGGCTCTTGAATTTCCATGTACATGTTACGAGAAGCACTTTCATTTGTGTTTGAAACGGGGGCATGCAATGATGAGCTCGAATGCTGCAAATAACTTGAAGTATTTTCACGAGACATTGATCCAAGGTTATTAATATATGAGCTCGAATGCTGCGTAGAACTTGAATTATTTTCACATGACGTTGATACAGGGTAATTCACATATAAGCTCGAATGCTGCGTAGAACTTGAATTATTTTCACGAGACATTGATCCAGGGTAATTCACATATAAGTTCGAATGCTGCATAGAACTCGAATTATTTTCACGAGATATTGATCTAGGGTAATTCAAATAAGATCTTGATTGTTCTGTACCATAGGAAATACTTTCACTTAAATTATGTATAGGATTATGGACAGAATTTTGTCGTTGCTGGAAATGTGTAACTAAATCATTTGAAATTGATCCTGTATATTTCTGGGGTATACTTGATAACTGCATATCTCTCGAAATGCTTTCACTTGGTTTTAAACTAGGTTCATGTAAGAACGAGCTTGTTTGTTGCATGGAACTCGAATTATTTTCACTATAGATTTCCCCAAAATAATTTAAATATGAGTTGGACGGTTCCATAGCATAGATAATTCTGTGATCTGATGTTGTTACGGGATTATACACTGAGTTCTGATGCTGCGTAAAATGTGTTAAAGATTCATTTGAAATTGATTCTTGACAATTTAGAGATATGTTGGATTGTTGCACATTTTGCGAAATGATTTCATTCGAGAATAATTCCGGATAATAGATTCCCGAATTTGATTGTTCCATTCTAGATTTATTACTTTCATTTGACATTACTCCAAGGTTAGAGACTGAACTTTCTCGATTTGTGAAATGTTTCATTTACATTGATTCTGGCTGCTTCTGAAAAAAACTTGATTGTTCCTTATCAAACAAAGCATTTTGACTTGATTCTGATCCACAATAATTTAAAGGGTTACTTGAATGTTCCACTTGAATTGAAATATCTTCATTTTCGAGATGTACAAAATTATAAAAAAGATCTTGTTTAAAGAGTTTTTAAGAGAGTTAATTTTGCTGAATGGTTATCCTGGATTACAGAAAAACATGTTGGAATTTTGCATGTTTTCAAAATATTACTTCGAAATATTATTCGTTGATTTTAAATCACCATAAATAAATGCAATTCCAGTTTTTATTTCTTTTTTAATTTTTGCTTTTAGTGGTTCCAAAACGCAGAATATTTTTTCGACAGATTCTTGTACCAGATTGAAGATTTAGGATTGTAATTTATGAATCATCTATTTTATAACGTTTGAAATGAAATCTATTACATTGATTGACGGGAATCCTTTTATTTACTAAAAACTGTGACGTGGCAACTTTGCTTGCCACGTTTTAATCATTTTAACAATTGTTAAAATTCGTATAAGTATAAAAAGTTTTCCAATGTTTCGCAAGCTTAGGAATTCATATTTTAATTCATCGAGTCGAGTTTCTATATATATATATTCTCAAAAACTCACCAATGATGAACGAGCCTTTCTAGACGGAACATAAGTTACGAGTTGTGCAGATCTCGGAACTTTTATATTATTTTCAATGTTATCGATCAAAGTTAAAGTTATTTTTGTAGCTAGCAGACATATTTTAAAAGAATATATTAGTTTATTTTTAATACAACATAATAACATAGCGCTAAAATAATATACCAGTTTGGTCAATAATTATTTGAAGATTCGAATTCAGGTTTAATCTATTTAAAAGAAACCAATACTTAGCTGAGGTTTTCTATTGAGTTTTTATTAGCGTACTTTACTTTATGAACCATATGGAAATAAATGAATTTTTTATCCTTATCATTCAATTTATAATTTTAACTTAGGGGTACCATACCCAAATATAAAGGGCTCAACGAACAGTGTGGATTGAGTATGTATGTGTCGAACCTTCTCATGTCAGATAACCGAAAAACAGGCCACGATAGCCTAGTGGTTAAGTCATCAGACTCGAAACCGGTGGTTTTAATTCAGTAGTAGATTTGAGCCTTGATGACACAAATTACACGCCTTGTAGCCGGCGCTGATGCAAGTAAGATTTGTCAGGAACGAAAGTCCTACGGTTAGCATGGTATGGAAAATAAGATTGGGGGATGCCAGCTAAGGTGTCGTCCTCGTTGCTTGATCGAAGTTCTAACACAAGATGACCGTTGCCAATACCCTCTTGTTGTTTCTAGTAAGACATTCATAAAACCTATTAATCGAAAAACGCAAAAGGGAATCGCAGTTCTTATTGTTCAATTTTTGTTGTGTTTATACGCTCGCAGTCTTGAACGCTATGTCGTTAAGTTAGAGGTTTCAGAAATATACTTTCCCCTGTAAATTTCTAACATTTTATTGAGAAAATAAATTAATCCTACAGTGCTCAACACCGTTAAATAGAGCACTCGAAACCTTCGATTGTTCAGTCTATATGTAAAATTTTTATAACACTGTCGTAACCTGAGATATTAGTAAGTGCCGGGTTCCTACTTTTCTGGGTTTTATGTGATCCATAGCACTTTTAATAACCACTAGGGGCCGAGGTAGTCTAGTGGTCTAGATCGTGGACTAGCGGCATGGCGGTATTCGTTCAGTCGTGAGTTCGATCCTTGGCCGAAAAAGGCCCTCCGTGTAGCCAGGGCTGATGCACGTTAAATCTGTTCGGAGCCCAAAGTCCTCCCGTTGGCGTGGTGTGGATATCAGGAGAGGGAATTGCCAGCTCAGGTGTCGTCCTCGTCACTTGACCGTGGTTCCAAATTACGAGGTCCGTCACCAATAGCCCTAGTATTGCTTCTAGTGCAACGTTAATATAAACTAAAAGCACTTTTAATATTTGACAATTAAAGGTAATCTTTCTAGCGTAAGGTATAAATTAGGATATCGAGGTTCCTTTTATGCGTCGCTTTCGTCATTTGAATGTAGTGAAAAACGTTTCTTGTCAACAACAGCCATAGTTTCCTTTTATAGGAATGTAATTAACAAACAATAAATGTATTTCTGGCTTCTGTTTGAATTTTATAAATTGCATATTGATGGTCTAGTGAAATCTTTAATTACAATTGTTTTTAATACGTTTATGACGTTTAAATCATAACTTATATTTTTATCGAAACTGATCTCAGTAATTTTTATACATGTCTGTATGCGTCCGTGCAGAAATTTACTACACAAAACTTGAGATCGCAGCGTATTCTTGATTGCTATTAACGTTTTTATAATTACGCTCAGGTAAAAAGCATAAGCCCTGGAATCAATTCCTTTGAGATTCGATTAAAACCCGAAAACTTCTTCGAAATGCAAATAATTGTCGCATTCCATTCTAGAACTGCTCTAGAATTAAATTATTGAATTCAAATTTGAGGTCTACATCCTTTTGTGTGAGATGCTTTACCAATAAAAAGAGTTTTATATTTAGTGTATATTAAATATATTTTCTACATTATTTTAAAATTGTAAAGAATATTTAATTGAAGAAATGCTTCGATCATCAGATATTTTGTTTAAAAACAATCAATTTCAATCTATGACTTGAATTCATGCTGAAATGCTTGATTAGTGTTTCATAGTCAAAGTTTAAAAAAAAAATTTCGCAAATCAATAAATTTCATCTTATGAAGCAACTGTTGAAATGTGATACTAGATTTCTTACTGCACAAGATACTGATGTGGATATTCCTCACCAAACATGATTTTGGAATAAAATATGATATCTTGAATATACAGGAAAGATAATAGTTTTTTTTATGTCTCGGTGAAATAATTAAGGAAACAAAAATGGGAACTAGAGAATCAGTGATGATAGAGAAACCAATACAAAAAACATACAAAAACGAATATAAAATAAAAGCGTAAGGCATAAGATCTAAGGTCAATTTCAGGTGTTACTTTGTTTTCAATTTGATTCTTGGCATGCAAGTATTTGATTGAATTAATTGTAAGAAAAATATCAGTAATGATAGAGGAACGAGTATAGAAAGTACTCAAAGCAAACTGAAGACGAAAGAGTAAAACATATCACTAATATCAGTTTTTTGTTTTGTTTTGTTTTGTTTTTGTTTGTTTAAAATTGCATCTATAGCCTTCCTGAGCCGAGGATCTTGAATATTATATAGAACAGGATCATCGTCAAAAGCATTATTTGTTGTAGAGATTCTGTTTTGGACCATGTTAGCTGTCATATTAATATCATTTACTACATTATATTCCACAATGCGGTGCGATATATTTCTCAAAGTTTGTTTCTTTTTTGTGATTAGATTTTGTTTTTGTTTTTCTAGACGTATAGGACTTAATGAATTAAGATATGGCAGAAAGGTATGAAGTATTGAAGCAGAAGTTAAAGTATTAGTTGCTTGCTCTAAATTTACTATATATGGTAAAATATCTTCTTGAGTTAATTAGAGTGGCGAGAAGCCTTTTATTCGAAGAAAAATAAATTGACCAATAAATTAATTGAAGTAATGGTTTCAGGTTATTTAAAAGTTGATATATGAAGAGAGCAATATTTTGAGCCGTTTTGGAGGTAAAAAGGTGTACATTTAGTGCTTATGCGTGAGAAAAATATGTGGGACTATTTGTTTTCGTACATCTCTAAGATAATTATTTCATCTGGTCTCAATTTCCTGCATTTCATTTTCTATTTTCCATTTGAGACATAATCACGAATTGTGGAAATCGCCTGATGATTATTTACACATTTAAGGCTCTAGATGGCGATCCGTGGACGAATCCTTCAAACATGGATATCTAAAGCATTTCAGTTGTTCGCTGTAGGACATACTTAAGTATGTTTACCTGTATCACGTTCAAACGAATATAGTAATTGGCTTGTATGACCAAATATTGTAGTTCAAATAGCCTGCCCATAATGTATTTGGCAATTAGGGGCTGATAAATTCTAATATTAAGTAGTTTATAGATAAATTAATTTCCCTTTTTTACTCTTATTATTTTGACTTGAGGGACATCAAAAGCAGAAATTTTATCTAGGATATCTGTGTCAGACATACTTAAGATTTTAGTTTCAGATATTACACTGCACATAAATTCTTTTACGTGGAAGGTCTCTGAAAATGCTTCTGACTATTCTTTTCAAAACACCTGGGCTCGTGCTTCACGAGCTAATCGGCGCTGTGATTGACAAATTGGTTCATCATCCTTCAAAATAATTCGCATAATGACCGTGTTTGCCGTGTTTTAAGGCTTGTAGATTTCTATTATTTTCATAAGTTCTTTTTTGATCTCAGGATCTCCTATGTGATTCAGTTCTACTTTTTCGACGTTTTCCCGCTAGTATCTGCGCATCACGAATGCTTGATTTTCATATTTAACAAAATCTACACCATTCTTCGTGAAGTTGACTGATGCTCGTTCTAAAATATCTCAACCTACGATTGCTTCAAACTAAAGTTTGATTTGTAGGTAACACATTCTAAGTTGGTGTATAGTTTCCTCCATCCTTCTGAAATTCTTGTTCGAAAACTTCTATCGTAGTTACGTGAGCTTCACCTGTGCCAGTTAAGAGAATTTTGTCGTGAAATATGTTGATCGCTTTGATTGGCATGTATTTGGCTCTTTCGCTGTATCGTTGAATCTTCTATATCTGGAGTAATTCGTTTGAGCTTGATTAGAAACATTTAAAATCGAATATTTTTCTCTCCCCTGAATTCGATTTTGGATCCGTTGATTCGAGATTTCGTGATTTCCTTCATAACTTCCAAGACTGGTGTTTCGAGCTTCGTGATGCCATTTGTAATTCTTGGTCACTGCAACTTTTCTACTCGATCTGTCCTGCTTGAATATTCGTGGCGATTCAAAATGTCGATATTTTTCTGGTGCACTAAAAACTTATTTTCCCCTAAAATACGTATTGACTGGTTTTGATTTAGTGTTCTCTTAATATTTTCGCACTCTTCGAATTTTTATGTTAACTTAGCTGGCAAATTTATCGTTGTCCATTCGTTTAGAAAATGTTGCTTTAAATCTGTAGGAATTCTACGTTTCATTTGATCTGAGATGATCAGTTTTCTTAATTCTTCAAATGATTCGACTTTTAATCCTGATGTCCATCCGTCGAAATATATTGCTTCGTAGCAAAAATCGGTCTAAATGTGGCTGTAAACCTTTTTATGCATGGTAAATAACTGGCGAAACTTTTCTGGCGTTAATTTAAATCTTTTTAGCAGCAGTTCTGTTCTGTGGTCATAATTGTTTGCTGTAGTTCACGTGTAACGATGTGAGAAATTTTGGAATTTAAGAGACCTAAAAGATATGAAACCCAATATTCTTTTGGAATAATTAAACTTTACACTTGAAGTTCGAAAAAGATTAAATATAAGCTAATATCTTCTTTAACTTCATAGTTATGGAGAAATTTGGATAATTCCATGCCTAGAAATTTTTAAATGTCGGTTTCGTCAACCGTTTGGTATATTTTGAGATGAATTTCTAATTTTAATAGTTCCAGCTCAAATTCATGTTGATCTTGACGCCGTTTCCCTTCTATAGCTTGGGTTTCTAGACGCAACTTTTCTTCAAATTCTTGTTTTCGTTGTGTTTCGGCAATGGCTTCAAGGAGCACCTTTTCTTCAATTTTTTTTTTTTCGTTTCATTTTGGCAACAGTTTTAAAGCGCAATGTTTCTTCTCTTTCTTTTCGCTGGTCTAATATAGTCGTAAACAAATGTTTTTTTGAATTCTTTATCATATTCATTATCTTTAACGATTAAGTTTTTAACTTTCTTAACTGATATTGAAGAATCAGGCTCTAGAACAAATTCTTCCACGAGATAAACAAATCTTCCCTCCTACCTTTAGCTAAGAACGACATTTTGAAAATAATATGTGAATAATTAAATAGAATCAATTAATTTGTAAATTTATTATTTAATCGTTTATGAGTAGTAATAATAAAAGTGATTTTAAAATAAAACATTCTTATACACTGACAATTCTATGATTTGTTAAAGTAATTTTTTTTCATAAAAAAATTATTTTGAATACATTTTTGAGATTTCCAAGAGAATCGGTCGATGCAGGTTAAACAGTACATCATCCCTTCAGAAGGTGGTAGTGGTCCAATTCAGTCTATGTGCACTACACTAAACCTTTCATCTGGTGCTTGGTATTTGCCAAATTTTGATTTTGTATGCCTAATAACTTTTGCACTTTTGGCATCTAATGCATACCTTGGCCCATTCTGTAACTTGTTTTTTTATATTAGACCAGACATTATTTTCTGTCATCAATGTTATAGTTGACTTGACACCAGGATGAGCAAAACCATGCATTAATTAAATTTGCAATCGAAATTTCTGCGATATATAAGGCCTTTTTTTTGGAGTTGAGATTTCACACTAAAGTGTTTTTCCAGATGCTAATGTGGAAGGTTTAAATTTCAAAGATGAATTGTTTTGCATTAAATGTTTCAATTCTTCATCCTTTACTTGCTCTTTTGCAATTGTATCATATTTGTTTTCATTTATAGCTTCAATTCTAGATAATACGTCTGAGACAACGTTACCTTTACCCCATATATGTCGAATATTAGTGGAAACTTGGAGTCTCATTCGGATGGTGAATTACAACTCTTGCTCCAATTGCTTCCGTACTCAGGTGGTAAAGCATAGATTGTAAATTTAATTCAAATATTAGTCCAGTATTGGGTCCAACATCTGATAATCTTAAAGCTTCCATTTCTTTGTTAAGTTTATTAAATGTTATACAATTACCGTAACGTAAGTTCTGGAAGTAAGATAAACGATTCCGAGGACAAATTCTGCCACGGAATAAACATTTTTGCATAAAATCCGAAGGTTTGTGACCTTTCCTCCATCGCCATTCTTCGTCCATTTCGTAGTATTGCTGCAGACTGTCCTTAATCTCATCCCTTTCTGAATCGTTTGCAACATTACAGTAAAATTAACTACTTCTCTCAGAGAGTAATAATGGAGTCCCTGAAGATAATCCGAATTTCTTCATTCTGTTGAAGTTACAAATGCTCACGGCTGGAAATTCCAAACTCTTCACCTGCTCCACTTCTAACGTGAAAACTATCGGATAGAGAAAATACATCTTGAAATAATTGTAACTTTTGTTAGCGCATCCTATGATTCCTATAGCCAGAAACAAATACCAGAATAGTTTACACATGTTCGACGTAGAAGGACTGATCTGAGAAAAAGTATAGATTGAAGAAGCCATCAAAACCGTTTTCTGGGGTTTTCAGTCACTTAATTTCATTGATACCCTCTTATAAAGTACAAAAATCAATCTTTTACTGAAGCAATAATGGTATATTATAATTTTCCTTTATTATTGAGAATATTTATATTAATTATATGACTGTTATGTCAGCTAAATAAGTAAAATTTACTTTAACTTGTTCCTTTTTCACATTAATTACGGAGTTTATGTATATGAGCAAAAATAAATTACCCTTTCATTGTTTTTCAACTTTCTATGCAATACTCCAAGAGCCATTGCGCACTCAGCTCTATGGCTTTTGTAATATGTATTACACATAAAAGGCAACATTTAATTTTTGTTGGGTTTTTCTTATGTTTTATAAATATAAACAAAGTTTTAAACTTATATGGAAATAGTCTTGCTGTACATTTTTATGTAGAAATTGATACTGATGTTTAAATTGAAAAATTCTACATGCTAGTATTTTATTTAACTGAAAATAAATATTTTTATTAATTTAACTAAACAAAGGCTTTAAAATCAAGAATTCTGAACTTTTATCGTTCTTAAAATGTTTCAATATTAATTTCTCTTTTATGTAATATAATACAGAAATAATATATATTTAATGCAAATATATATATATTAAAAATTGAAGAACAATTACAGTTGTCATAACAGCATCTTAGTAATGACAGAAATCAATTTGAAAACTTTATCTGACATCTGAACTACTTTCTGATTTTTTACTATTAACACTTTTTCTTTGCGGTTTTAATAATTAAATATGCATTAATGACTATTGACTTTTTTTTAAAGAAACTCTAATATTGATTGCTTATTTTATTTCACGTGAGCTTGGATTATTAAAAAGTTTCAAAGATGGACATTAAACTACTTAAACTATATTATTTGAAAAATTTGTCTGATCCCTAATGTTAAAATATTATTTCTCGTTGAGAACAAATTGATACATAAAATTTCCTTTATTTTATTTCTTGGGAATAATTGTCATAGTGTTCTTAATCTGTATTTATTTTAATTACTTATAATTTGTTGCATTTTAATAAGTGAAAAGAATATTATTAAAAACTGGTACAATCTATTGCCTGTAATATTTTATGATCTGTTTGAAATTTAATATGTGAAGACATAATTTACATCAATAATAAAATTACACATCACATAATTATTATCCTTATCAACAATTGTCACATAATCATCAATAATTATCACATAATTTATTTTGATTCTTTTTGTAATTAAAGTTGGCATCGTTTTTAAATCTAAGAATGTTGTATTTTTTGAACAATTAATAATATTCTCCAATATGAAGAATATATTGTTGCCATATTTTTGAAGAAAGAGTTATATCTGTTTTGTGTATTCTATAATGGGTGTAAAAAATATTCGTACATTTATATTCATAATCTAAAAGGAAACCACTCTTTCTAAAAATATATAGTTTTTTTTTTCGCATCGAGTTGTATGTATATTAACACAAAATTTGATATTGCAAGTAAAATTAATATGAAAAAATTATGCATAAAAGTTTCCTTTTAATAAAAACTATATAATGCACTATCTTGAAGTATACGAATTTATCATACAATTCACATAATACGACATATTTTATTGAATATAATTTATAATTAATACCTCGTTTATAATTAAAGCCTTGTAATTAAGAAATTAATTAAAAGATATGTTTTATAATTAATAGCTTGTAGGATATATTTTAGCTTGAATAATTGCTTTGATCCTTATTTCTGTAATATACAACGAAAATTGATGTCACTGAACTAGAAATGTAGTCCCACTCTTGGTTAAGAGCATTGAGTAAGTCATGTTTACATGAAATTGTCCTCTACAAACATTCTGATCAAGAATTTCTCATTAATATTCAAAGAGATTAATGTATGGACTGTCCAGGTTATTTTATAAATTTAGATCTGTTATATAGGATTCATACACGCTTGTTTAAGGCTGTATGCTTTGGATCATTATCACGCATAAAAACATTAATGCCATGAAGTCCCCTTTTTATCGCACTTACCAGTATATCAGTTTTTTAAAATGTCTATATAAATTTTATCACTCATGATTAACACACAATATCTTAGGACTAAATTAAAAACACCGATTCACTCACACAAATCCAAACAAGCTCACTTTCTCATCCCCGTTTCATTGTTAGAAGTAAATTCGTTGATGCATTTGTGTTTCGTTGTATCCGCTCCATTCGTCTGCCATACAATCTTAAAAAATTTTCCAACAAATATAAGATTAATAAATTTTTTTTATCTGAACACTGGACTTCCGTTTGCGGATTTTATTCTGAAGGATAATCGAAACCTCCGATTACTTTCATTCACAAAGTATTTTTTCGTACAACACTCTGTAGAAACCTTGCTGCCTACATAGATTTAGAATTGTACCAACAGATAACACTATTATTAGCCACCCAAGGGAGTTTTTACGTGCATCTGTTTTGGCGAACTTAATCACTTTTCATTTTTTTTTTTTTATCTTTTGCTTATATTTTAATTGTATTTTGCTCAAATATATTCAAATAAATAATTTATCATTTGATTTAATATTAATTACATGTAGCTTAAAAAATATATTAAAATTAATAATTTATCGTTAGCTTTAATTTTAATTGCATTTAGCTTAAATATATTCAATTTAATAATGTATCGTTTGCTTTAATATTAATATCGGAAAAGCTTACAACTGTCAATTTCTATATATTTTATCTTTTACTTTAATTCTTATATTTAATGGAATTATTTAATAATTATTTTTAAAATGGCGCACTTTGGACGTCTAAATCTGTTCTTTGCAAAACTTTGCATGGACTTTTTTTAATTTATTATAATTTTTTAATTCTTCTGTAAGTTTAGCAACACTCATTTTCAGAATTTTCTAAGACGAACAAGCTAGCAATCGTCTATCGACAGTGGAAAGTAGACATGTTCGACTAGAATGAGGAATGCTATACAATATTTTATAAGCCATAAATCTCGGAATAATTGCCTGTGATGCTTAACTTTGTCTTTAATAATAAACTTCATTGCATGATAATTATAAAACTTTATTACACAGTTATAATAAGACTTCATTACATGTTTGAACGTCTTCATGGAATTTTATAATTAATTTTATTTCAAAATAACAGGTTTCTTTAGACTTACGACCCATATCGAAAATTCTGCGCTGTACATCAAATTAAAATTTCACCATGCCTTCGTGTAAATGCCTTAAGATGAATCGTATTATTTACAGACAAAGACCGTTCTGATTCGTTTGCAAAACACTTTGAAAAATTTGCATTGTTTCAGTGAACGAATACCTTTTATTCGCTTCAATGAGAATAATCCTTAATTTCATGTATATTCTTTAAAAAAATTAATATTTATTCAGTTTACTACTTATGTATCAATATTTAAAAAAAAAACGGTATTTTATTATACGTTACCTTTATAATTAACTTTATTCTCATTAGCATTCTTAAGCGATAATTTTTTTTTTTTTGCCATTCTGCTCTCATAGGAGAACTTTCTGCCCCTATTGTAAATGTGAGTGTCTTCTCTTCAAATAAAAAGGACACTTGCAACGAATCTTTTCGAATCCTAATTTCACAGCTACATGCACGAATCTGAAGAGTGCGTAGTTTCAAATTGTTTTAAAGCTGATAATTCTTATAGCAATTTGAACAGAAATTACGATTCCCAAACTTAAGAAGACCTTTCAAAACTTGCCGTAGTGCGAGACTGATGCTCGTTGAAGATGTCAAAATTCTGACGTTGGCGTCGCTTGGGAGCATTGGATGCCTACTCAGATATCGATTTCGTCTCTTGACATGGCTCAGAATTATGCTGTTTAATGCCTGTATCTCTCGTGTTGCGTCCAGAGCAATATTTACTCATAACAATAAATTAAAGCTTTCTTTAATCCAAAATCTTCCAAATTGCGTTTAAGCCTCCTCATATGCTTTTATGCTATTTTAACACAAAAGGTGGGCTACCAACAGATATTCGCCAAAAAATTATTTCCACTTGAGGAAATATTATGAATGGATGAAATACGATGAAACGAATCCACAATCTTCATAATGGTAGAGACAATGTTCATAAAAACACAGAAGCAACAAACAGTATGAAAACTCTTATTCTTTGTGAAAGAAATCACGAACATTCACATTTCAAAGGAAGTAAAGGGATTAAAAATATTTTGAAAGTGTCTGATATGATGTTTATGAAACTTTGTTGGTACACTATCATGACTTAAAAATTATAATTTTAAATCCCCAAAACTTATTTATAGAAAAGTTATTCATGCTAGCAAAGTAATTTAACTATTGCATATTCATACTCAAAAGAATCTCGGGACACTCGAAATTTTTTGGAATGATCAGGGGGATAGACATAGTCCGATGATATAGTCCAATGTACACATCCACTGGATTGAATCAGAAAATATCGATAGCAATATTTACAGAAATAGAATGAAAATAACCAACAAATTCAAATTTTTTTTATTCAAGTAAATACTTTGAAACCTTAGGGAACCCATAGAAAAATATACAATTGGAACAAGAGAAGAAGAGAGAAAATTCTTAGTACTGGAATACTTGTACAATGGTGATGTTTATGTAAAAAGATTAATGCATAACGTAAAGTCTGAATTATAATATTAAGAAATAACCGAGATATCTAGATATAATTTATTCTGCTTATTAATTTATCGTTATGTAGATAATAACGTAGATTATAGCTTTCCATGCATAATTATAGCTGTGTAAGGAAGTAATTATTTCCGGAGACCTAAAGGAAAGCTCTAAGCCCTAGTTGGCAAGAAAATGTCCCTTTTGTATAACAATAATAAATATGTGCAAAATATGCAACTGTTGTAATTTTTGTGCACTTCAGAATATAAATTATGTATTACACACAGAGATTTGAGATCACAAGTGCAAAGTTTATATTATTTTGAAAATCATATTTAAATTAATTTTAATAATACTTTCGTAATCACTAACAGGTGTAGATATTATATAACCGTATGTTCAACAGAAAATATTCGAATTACAATAAGTATCATCAAACACGGATAGAGTTTCACTAAATGACTTAGGAGGACTTTGTTGCATTAATAGTATGTATGTGCATTTATAAAATATATTAGCATTTTACAGTAAAGTTTAACGATGAAAGGCATGTTACATAAATGTTTACCCAAATTTACAATTTAACGTCAAAAAATTATTTTATATAGTCACAAATGTGATGATAGAAATGTTATGAAAGGGAAAATAATATTAAACAATTTAAAAATACTTCGAAACATTGCAGACCTATTTTATGGAGTCATTTCCAATAAAATACTCCTTAAACATACATTAAGCTGAAACACTTAAATTGGCCGTTTGTTTCTTTTAATTCATGATCTTCTTTCTTTTTAAGAAAATGATAGAGATGTTAATGATAAATCTAAATTTAAAGAAGCACAGAAGTAGGAAAATCCAAATTCAAAATTTTTAAACCATTTACATTACGTTTTCTTAAAATTCTATCGTATTATTCATGTAAAAAACCTTTTTCAAATTTTTTTGTTACGTAGTGCATTGGTAAAGTGTTCACAATAAATTTATTTTTTTATATTGCCTATTATTATTTTGTTTAATGAAAATAAATGGTGTAAAATACGTGTAGCTCAACTTTCATTATTGAGTTAAATAAATTATAAATTCTTTTTGTATATTTTATCAAATAGTTTTTAAAAATTTCATTTCTAACTTTCTGTTGCAATATTAATGGACTAATTTTCTTATGTTAAAATGGTATAAATTATTTTTCAAAAAAACGCTAGGGTTATTCTTTTTTAAGAGTATAAAATTCATTTACTTAGTTTTCAGGTTCGTTAAACTGTTCTTCCGAAAAACATACGCCTCACAATTAACGATAACTTTTCGAAGATATCAAACATGCCTAAAAGGGATAAACCTAACCATAAACCTAACTCGCAACCTAAAAAACTTAGAAGCTCGAAGCCTTTAAACTTTGCTTTTTGTTTATATACAGTTCTTTCTAAGCTAGAATAGAATATATTTAACCTAATTTTGTCATCTCTTAAATATTGAAAAGTAGAAGATTCTTTCAAGATGCTCGCTTTGGAGGGCCATATTGCCCGGGATAAAATCTCGTTGTAAGAAATCGATCTGCATGGTTGAGGACAATCGCAAATTGGACCGGAGTTTGACATTTTTTCCAAGACGTCGTTCAGGCAACACATTTGCGTTTGGTTTGTTAAATTGCAGTGTTTTAAGTTATTCATTACACTTAAAGTTTGATCGATGCAGCCGCACTTGTCGAAATTTTCGGTTTGGATGCAAGTCCAAACACAATCTTTTTGACTTCGGACAGATGACCCTTGGCGCTTTTCGTAATCGACGCAGTGGTCCCTGAAAGGCGTTGGCAGTCTATACATAATGCTTTGCCGCAGAGATACTGATATTTCATAACCAGGACCCACATTGAAACCTTGTTCTTCTGGACTAGGAGTTTCATTTGGATCGTGAATTACAACTCTGGCACCAAAACTTTCAGTAGCTGGAGAATAAAACGAAGTCTCTAAATATAAATCCAAAACCAGACCACTGTCTGGACCAATATGAGACACATATAGCGGTTTCATTTCTCGAGTTTTTTTATTGAATGTTACACAGTTACCGTAGCGCAGGTTCTCAAAAGAAGTGGTAAGATTTTCGGGACATATTTTACGATTAAAAAAGCAGCTTTTTATGAATTCAAAAGGCTCATGACCATTTAAACGTCGTGTTTCTTCGTCCATTTCGTAAAAGTTTGTTAACAATCGTTGTCTGTCCTTTTCTCTTTTACTCCGTTTGGAACTCTGAATGTTACCGCACTGAAATAAATGTATTCTCTCAGAAAGTAATAAAGGAGTTCCTGTTACTGGTTCTTCATTAATGCTATTTAATTCTCCAGAATCAATGCATTCAAGTTTTATTCGGTTGAAATTACAAATGCTGACTGGAGGAAAAGTTAAATTTTCCTCTTCCACCTTTTCTAACGTAAATACTATTGGATAAAGGAAATAAAAGTTTATAAACTTATAGCTTTTATAAGCGCTTCCTATTAGTCCTATAACCAGTAGCAAGGACCAGAATAATTTGCGCATTGTTGTTGAAGAACAATTTATTTGAGAAATTGCGTAAATTGAACAAGCCATTAAGATATTTCTTTACCTATTTTAATCGTTGGATACCTCAATTTCTGTTCTATACAAATATTAATTATTTCACTTTCTCATTTATCATTGAATATATTCGAATATTTTAATAACGTTTTTTGATATATTGGTTTTCTATAGAGATGCATTCTAATTCCATTCTAAGAATTCGATATTTTTATTAACTCAGATACATATATATGCATACATCGATTTGCACTGTCAGATTAAAAATTACTTCTTTGAAATTCCTTTAATAGTTCTCCTAATCTAAATGCAATTCGAACTCATCACAAAATCTTTTTGACGTTCTTCAGAAAATTTCAATTTTAAGTTTATGTATGCAGAAAATCTAAATTCCATAAATTAGAAACATTTTGGATCTTTTCCAGTTATTTAACTTTTAGTTAAACATGCCATATTTCAAAACAGATGTTTATGTATACAGCACTGAATTTTCTTGCTCTGAAAATAACAACACTTAACAAACGAAAAGCTTTATCGTACTCATTCAAGTACGATTATTTATTCAAATAACGCAAACAAGATGAAACATTGCCACAGATGTCGTAACAGTAAACAAAAATTATATTTGTGTGCGTAACCTGGCATATGCAAATGGTGAATCTCCGAGCTGCCCTTAATTACCCCTCAGTAAAACAGTTCATTGTCAAAATGTGAAGAAAGTTCTTCAACATCATAGACAAGGAATCCTCCTAGGAAATTGAAAAATTTACCTCAAATTACTCAACAAGAAAACCCAGAAACAATCTTCAGAAACAGCTTCCACTCAACTCACTTGATAGCCAATCACATCCTCGGCGAATCAGTTGCTCTACTCACCGCAGAACATTTCCTCACAATACATTTTCAGGCCGGCTCGACTTAACTCTCTTAATATCTCTTGCAATTGTTACTTTAATTTTTTTCACTTTACATCCAAGAATTCTCCAACCTACCTAGAAATTGTTAAATTCCACTTTTTTAAATAAACTTGTAAGCAAGTATAATGCATGAGACTTTGCTATCTCACACAGTACAACAAATTGAAAATAAGAGCCTAACCGGGAAAAGGACTCTGGCAAATTTTGCCTCATTTAATATTCAGCAACTTTCACTTTGAACACTTTAACATATTATAGGAGAAGCATTTTCTCAGAAATCAATTAAAAATAATGTTGGACAGATGAATTAACCAATATAATTCATTCCCTTTGAAAGCAACTTTCTACCTCCGCTCTAATTTTTACATGTATATACAAAGAATTCAGATGGAGTGAAGTTTAATGATGAAAATAAATTGCTGACAATAACATCAATGATGAAAAAATTCATTAGTTAATAAAAAAAGTAATGAAAAAAATCGCATTTAAAAATTCCTGCTTAGTGCAAATAGGTTAGAGATCCAAAACAGTAATTAAATAAAAAAAATCAACTTTAATTTACTTAGCTTTAATAAGAAATGCTCCATCCATTTCGCAATTTGTATAATTCCCTGCCATCGTGTGAAAAGACTTAGTTAAATTATAGAAACTTAGTTATTTTATCAACAATGAAGTTTAAATATTTATACTCGATCTTTTGAATCAATATTATTATACTTTTTTTTATTCTGTAACAAGATAAATGATATGACCACATAAGCATATCAAAACAATATGATAAATAAATATTGATTTCTTTTCAATTTTCTACGCAAGAAAATTTTTGATTTGAATATATGTACTAAAACTAATATCAATTAAAATATCAATTCGTTATATTACGCAAGGTAAATCTAACTTATGATAATCAGTTATTCAATTCTGATTTTTTACCTTAGACTAGTTTTCTTTTTCAGAAGTTTTCCATTTGTTTTCAAAAAATTAATAATAGAAAATATAGCACCAAATTGTCCAGCAAAATTTTAATTTCAGTTGATGCGATTTGATTCCAACTTACTTCTAAACAATACAATTTATTTTATGTACTTTCGTTTTTAAAAACTTTCTCAGACATTTTATGCATTTCCATTCACGGAGATTATGATGAATATTTTAAAAATGAAACAATGGAAACTTATATTTTTGGTATCCGATATTTATCTCTAAAATTGAAACAGGTAATTACAAGTATGAAAAATAAATTAGGTATATAATTCCTGTTTAAATAATGTTGGAATAATCTGAAATATTGTGATGATCTTCGTTTCATAACTATTCTAAAGTAATTTATTTCTTCACGACTTATTCGATAAACTGTAACAGTATACTTCATTGAATTTAATTTTTTTTGCTCATATATAAGTCTTTATAAATAATATTTAAACACTAATGATTAATTCATATTTATTCTTGATTCTGTTTTTTTAAATTATCTTTTGGATTTAGCTGCTTTGTTCACGATGGTTATTTTATCCAAAAACAGATTCGTATTTACAATAAAAACTGTAATTTGTACACATTTTCTAGGTATGATAAGTGTGGCAAATATTTTTCATTATTTATTGCTTCAGTATGACAAATATTCCTTCGTAACTGAAAAGTTTTGTCCACAACAGTAAATAGAAATATACGGCTATTTTAAAGAATGACGGATTCAATATCGCGAAACTTTTTCGATAGTTCAGTTATTAATCACGTAAACATCTTCTTGAATATCTTCAATTATTATTGTATGAAATATTTAAACTGATCATTATTACATTTATATATAAGAATATTCCTTACCACGATAACAGTTTCTCATCTGTTTAGTGCTTTTAAAAGTCCAGTTATTTCTTTCAAAATTATTTCTTACAAGATAACATTTAGAAATAAGTGCTCAGAAATGTATACCGCTTAGTTATTCTACAAAATTCAGTTTTATTTCATTTTTGTTACTATCTCCGGAGTCAGATCACTGTAAAACCCAATAGATACTTCAAAATATTGGTGTTATTCCATAAAATACATTTTTACGTCATTGCTGCTATTATTCTTCGTAGTTAGATTAAAAATAAGCCAACATTCATAAAAACGTAAAGGGATTAATTTTGATTTCATTAAGGATTATTTTGACAAATTCAT
>BMAW01112318.1:5489-23729 GCA_019974015.1 Nephila pilipes
TGAAGTTGCAATACATAAAACTAAGAAATTATATAATTAAAAATTACATTGCGTATGATTACGGGCCAAAAATATAATTATGAATACCAATTTTACTGTTTCATTTAAAATAAATTTGCTCTATCTATTTTAATGTTTACAGGTTACGTTAATAGAAGTACGACTTGGCAGTTTAATAAAATAAATGATAACTGAATCATGTAGTTTTATACATAATTTTCCCACAAATGCAGCTGACATAAAAGATTAAAGGCGATATACTGGGGACTTCGCCAAACGTCTCTAGCACATTTGAAAATTTAACAAATCGATTAAACTATTTCATACAGGTGGTTTGGCCAAAATACTTCTCACGATGAAATCTTTGAATCTCCAAACAAAAATATGCTGTATTTCAAGCCCATAGATGGTGCTGTATAGTAAATAGCAAAACAAACTTACAAAATTCAGAAACATACATTTACAGAAGCAATATTGTTTATGCAGATACATATATTTTATACATGTATCTCCAACTATCATATTTTAATGTATGTACAATTTGATCTAACTTGAAATCTTCTACTTTTGATTTAATGCGTTTAAATTAATTATTTTAAATAAAGCACACATATACACATCGACTAAATTCATGATCTAATATGACCCTATAGACGAAATTGAAACTGTCTATCCATTTCCGCCTACAAACTTTTTCGAGAAGAATTTTGGTTCAAACCATACTGTCGAGAACTAATTTGTCAATTTTATATTATAGGAAATATTTTGATAATTCTATATAATAGTTTACCTCCTTTATAGAGAAGGACCAGATTTAATTTGATATACACTGAATCTCATATAGATCTATCATCAGAATTTTTGCATTTTTATGCAATGTTTAATTTCTCCTACTAAAGTTACTTTGTTTTCTAAAGTAGATGCAACTTTGTAGTTTCCTCTTGGAGAAATATTCCTCTTGAAATCTACAAGTAGAGGGTCAAGTGTTTTACTTTTTAAGCTTAGAGTTATTATATAGTTTGGAAATAAGAAATACTTCATTAATTATAAAGCAGTTCCCTAGAATTTATTAACTAGAGTCTTATAGTTAATCCCTAAGATGGAACCATAAGATAGAAGAAATACCAATTTCTGAAGAAACACTATAAATTGAAATTGCTTTAATAAAATCTCTATGTACAGTATCAAGTTTTTGGAAAGAAGTAAGTTGTTTGGGCCTGTTTCTGTTATTTTGTTTTTATGAAAATGACCTGTTATAGAAAATTTCAATTTTCTCAATTGCTTAAATAAATCTCATCGAGAAAGAAAATTTAAGTAAAATACTATTACCAGTGCTGAGTCAAATAAATAAAATACATTATCGAGACAGTCTTAAGAAAGTGTAAGGTATCCTTTGCAATAAGCGTGCCTTGAAAATCCTGTTCATTCAGATGTGTACATTAAATTTGTGTTAATATTTGAAACTGTTATGTAGATTATCTGAAAATAATATTTTAATAATTTGTGCATGTTAAGAGCATTAAAACGTATTAAATAATAAAGCTAAAAGAAAATATTAATATTCATGCAAATGATTTGTATGGAAATACTTTTGTTTTGAATGTGTTTACCTTATTAAATTTTATTTTCTTCTTTCGTTATTTTGTGGCAGATGTTAGTATTTCAATTATCCTAACGATAATGAATTATTTACAATTCAGAAAATTATCCTGAGTATTTTAAATTATTGAAGATCGCAAAAGAATTATTAGTGTTCCAGAATGTCTAATTTATCTATATACGCGCACTGCAGATAGTATATAATTTAAATTGGAACCAAATGAAACAAACAAACATCATTTTTGGATTAAAATTACCCTTTAGGACATTTGACTCTGATTTTCAAAGATTAACAGAGATATTTTAAAACAAAGATATTACATTCTTGATAAGTCAAAGTTAAACTTTTCTCGCATCATATTGTATAAATAAAAGGATTCAAAAGTGGTAGGTGATCAAAAATAGACAAATTTAACACCAAGAGAAAATTTTACAACGGATAAATAAGTAGCCAAAAGAGCTATCGCCGCACGAATGAATTTTAAGAAAACAGAAGACTTTCAAAGTTAGAAATGGAGAATTTTTAATTTTCTACGAAGCAGGAGTTTAGATCAGCAGGCCGCGAGCAATGGAGAATTAAAAGGTTCACTATTTTGTGCTCCTTACAATGAACAATAACAAAGGTCATTAGAAAACAAAAGGATTTATTAAAATTTTTCAATGATTGAATACATATCATACTAATTAAAATTTTAAATAAAACTTGTGAAAAGAAATAATTTTTAATTCATTGTTGATCAAAAGGAATATTTTTGTATGGATTACCTTGCTAGGTGAAACATATCTTTCTATATGGAACTAAAATTAGTTTAAAATATATTAAAAATATTTGGAACTTAAGCATTTATGTTGTTAAATTTGATTCATCAAATAAAATCTGATACGACAAGGTCTTTAACTCCCATTGCTCGTGTACATTAAGTGCAAATATTATCGGTACTTTGTAATAAAATTATTCATCTGTTAGCAGAGCCTCAATAATTTTTCTACGCATTCTTGATTTCAATATATATACTGAAAATTATGAAAGAATAATTTAAAATATTTAAAGAAAATATCCGGAAAGAAATGTAAAATGAAAGAAAAATAAATTAAAATATGGAACCCAGCAAGTCAAAAAGCAATATCGGGCTGAGGACAAGCGGGTTAAACTAGTTTAATGGTACCCCAACCTTCCCCTTGCGACTTGGTAGGCTGAATTGGGAAATCCAAATTACAAAGAAGAGTTCAATGATTAAAATTCTGCAAAAGTTCAAAGGATAAAATCACAAAATAAAATCTATAATTCTAAAATTATCAACAGATCAAAATATAAAATTACTTACAAAATTCAAAGAAATGAAGATTCAAATATGTGAGTAGTAAGACGGAATTCTTTGCTTCAAGATGGATATCACATACCAAAGAAAATATAACACATCATCACCATATAAATTGAAAAGATTTCTAGGATCAATGCTTGATTTGGATGTTCAATGTCCGGCTGGCGTTCTTGTTTGGCGGTTAACGGTCCGCATAGCGAAAACGCCGATAAAACGAACAAATCAAACTGATCACGCCGTGAACGAAACCGAATTTGTGACCCACAAGTGACGGAAGTCCACTACGATTCGCATAGATATTTAATATGGCTTCCGGTGAGAAGCGCTTACCTGTTCCTGGTTCTAGAATCACGATCCAAACAGCTCGTTGAACAACCTTTAACGTCACAAACCTTGCCCATACGTAATAATCTGTTACGCAATGCCTTTGAAAATATCCCAAACAGATCCAGCAGACCACTGTCCGCGCCGAACCTTTGATTGAATGAACTGAATCTCCTTACCGTCATCTGGTTACTGTTGAAACGACCAGAAATTGGTCCAGCCAAAACCATAATTCAACAGAAACCACCAGATGAATCATAAAACACCGGTTACCAACAATCCTTCCAAAATTTATGATCTACAACCTTTAAAGTTCCACCAAAGATCCTATCCGATTTGAGAAATGTTTGCTTGACCTAAAGGTAACCAAGAAACCCTAAAAGATCGCGTTTTAAATGAATAAAGTTATTAAATCACCTGATTCAAGATTAATGGACAAACAACTCAATACCTCTTCAGATGTTAGCGCAATGCGGTTCCTCCTCGATTGAATGTATTTATATTTCCACCCGACATGTGATTGAACGAGTCACTCTGTTTACAACTTTAGAATCAAAAATGAAAGCATGACTGAGATACCAACAATAACCCACATGCAATGTGCAGCTCCTCTGAGACCATGAATACCATGTCGAAAGTTAACTATTTCATTCTTCCTTAGTCACATTTGGAAATCAAGAACAAGCAATATATTTATAAAGTCCTAAGCCACATTAAATATAAACCGTAGCCTATTACAGCTAGCCTTGGAAAACAAAACGCTATACTACGTCTCTTGGAAATAAATTTCAAATTAGTAAAACCATTTCTATATTAGGATTTTGTCATGGAAACTTTAATGTTACAGATCTGCAGTACCAAAATAAACCTGATCAAAATATACAAATAGAAACGAATTCTTCCAAAATCACCGCAATTTTAAAATATTCAAATTATTACACTGCATTATTACATTTATGCATGGGATATAAACAAAATACAGCATCACAGACCAAAATTTCAGTACGAGAGATATAAGTAAATATAAATTTTAGGCCAATGGCATAATATAGAAAATTGTTTTAATAAAATATATCAAACAAATGCTGATGCAGACACATATGAAGACCAATGACAAGGTACCGCCATATCGTGAAACCAAGTTACTTCTGAGAAAGTTCTATAAGCTAATGCCAATGAATACATACAGTACACGAAGGCTAAGGATCCGACGCTTTGGCATGCAAATTCAGGACTACCATGGTCCATTAACAGAGGTGAAAGTCAGATACCGACACCTGATTAAATGGATCGACACCCTACAGTCGATAGATCACCCATATGATTCAGAAATTCACCAAAATAATTACGAACAACTGGGAAATGCATTTTATAATGTACTTGTTCTACAGCAGACGTCTAATTCCAAGACTGAAGTTAACAAGCATGTGTTGCAAGAAATGTGCATTTTCATGACAATACGAATTGACATTACAGCAATGGAAACTAGTTACCATTTCTGTTGAATATTGTTTTAATTTTAAAATAGAGAAATATCAGAAAATATAAACTACCAGGAACCACGTTGACCATCCAAAAGAAAAGTAGGTGTTTACAATCTGAAATGCTTTCGGCATACATGGTTCCTTAATTTCTGTAGAAGATGCCTCACAGAATTTGTATATACTTAATTGTCAAGGTACATGAAGACATGATAATTAAGTGTGTGTATTTTGTTTCAAACAATGTCACATACCATGTTACCAAATACCAAGTGTGATTTGAAGAGCGCGTGGAAGACCTGGAAGCTATTCTCCTGAATTTAATTTTGAAACTGAATCTCTGTGGAAAACTGAAAACATCTGATTGGAGTATCAGACAGCAAGACATCTTAATCCGTAATTTTTCCATGCCTGTGATGTTCTTTCTGCTCACTGTAATACTAGCCTCCTTGTTCCCACCTACAAGCACTCATTTTCCATCTGTGCCCTGTCACCTACCTGTTGTTTTGAATACAAGAGAAGGCTTCTCCCAGATATTAGGTTGGTAGACATAATATAAGTGATTGATCCTATATCTTGTTGATAGTTATATGTACAGTCACTATAACAGTGTTTATTTAATAGCTAAAATCAGAGCAAGAAATTGGGTTTTCATTATTATTATATTTGAAAAATTGTGATTAGTATATATTTAAGAAATATAAAGGATGGCTTTAGGTATTAAAGTAAGATAAAGATTGATTTTATATTTAAGAGAAAAGATATTTTTAATAAAAGAAAAATTTTAAGAATATTTAAGAAAATAAGTCAACATACAAACTATTTAAAAGCTTCATATGATAATAAGGTGCATTCCTGTTTGAAAAGTCTTTACTATTATACATTCTCTTAATGGTCACTTTGTACCAGAACAACTTCAATTCATCACTTTGTTATGATTATATAATAAAGTTTCAGTCTTGCCTTTTTCATAGAATAGTAGATCATTTAAATCTACACTGAGCCAATAAAATACAGCTTTATTTACTTGTTGATTAAATATATTTTAAGAAACAACCAGTGACGGAAATTATGGGAATCACTTTAGAGGTAATGAAATACATTTAATTACCGTTGTAGCCTATGGTCATGGTTTCGACTGTGTCTGGTGATTTCGTTCAGTCGGGGCTGGAACCTTGGCCAATAAAACATGCCCTAGCCGGTGCTGATTCCTGTTAACCCACGGGGTCCAAAGTCCCCGCTGGCGTGTGGTGTGAGTTAAGTGAGGTAAGTGCCTGATCAGGTGTCATCAACGTCAATTGAGGTTCAAAATTATGAGGTCCAACCCAATAGCCCTGTGTTGTTTCTCAGTGAGAGATTAATAAAGTAAACCAAACTAAAATATATATTTATAATTTTGTGATATTAATTATAATATACATTCTCAATGTTAATGGTCTCGTCTGCTACAATTAGAATAAAATTATGTTTACTTATGTAAAAATTATTGTGCTATTTTTCTAAAATTACTATAATCTAATTATACTATAACATTCCCTAAGCATACATTAATATAGATTATTACAGTCTGATGACTGCACTATTGATCGATATTCTCGTACATGCTCTGTGTTAATAGTTAGTAATAAATTGATGCATATCACGGAATATATTATAATATTCTAACGAGCGTAGAAAATGTTATGCGAATCAGCTTTTAATAATGTATTTAGAATTATAATGAAATATGCTGCAGTCTATAAATAATTTTATCAATATAAAATTATAAAGTAATTCTTCGCGCATGGTAATAAAATAGTCCACATAAGCCTATCTTCATAAGGCTGTTCGGAGTAATGTTAAAAATAAGACACGAAATTGAAACACTTTTTCGATAACAGCGTTCGATCGTTAACTTTATATTCTGACTGGCTATCTTTGGGAGAGAATTTTATAATACATTTAATTTATCTGAATCAATCTCATTTTCTGGCGTAAAATGTGTTTTACGTTTCGTTTCTCTGTATTGTAAATACTAAATGGATATTGATATTTACAAGTCAAGTAATAAATACACGCCATAGAATATTCTAATCTTAAATGTACTGCACGTTAACAGATGCCCCCATTATGTGTGTTAAATATCATAAACTTTCATATAGATTTTGGAGTAATTTTCCGTATGGAAATATCCAAATCGATTGTGCTCTATGACACAAAGCGTATACAGTCTTGATAATAAGTAATTTTATCATTACTATAACTGTCTATAATTGATTCTTCAAGTAAATAACATTCAATACTGTACTGATTTTATAAGAAAACTTCTATAAGTGAATATCATTTTCTCAATGAAACTGAAATATTTATACTCTGAAGTAAAATTATAAGTGAACAAATATATTTTAAGCGAAACTCAATAATATAAGTAAACCGTATAAATGAATAACATCAGGTATCAAATAAATAAACTATACTTTGGGTTGTCAAGGCTTGTTATTAGAGAATCGCTACAATTATTATTAGTTTGATTTTGAATTAATGTACTAAAAGTGTCAACATTCATAGTGGATATTTTGGAGACGTGGTATAATAACTTGACTTACATACAATTGAAAGTTGGCTGAATTAGGATTGATTGGATTTTTAACGTCGTACAGAAGCAACACACAAGGCCTTCGATCACGGACCTCGTAATTTTGAATCCGGTGATGTGATGAGGGATGACACTCTTGACCTGTTTTCCTACCTTTCACACCACGCCATGGGAGGATGAGTCTTGACAGATTTACATGCATCAGCCCAGATATGGCGGTTCTTAATGGGTAACAAGGCCCGAACCCGTAACTGAACAAACTGACTGCTGCGGAGTTCGACCATGACCACTAGGCTACTGCGGCGGCATTTAAATAGAAATACTCTGAAAATGTTACGTGCAATTGTGCAAAGGATGTGCTATTTATACGCACGTGAAGGCGGTAACTTTATATGGTAGTTAGTATTGTGGTTGATGCTAATCAATCGTTTCATCTTACCAGTAAGGGTAGAACTTGATTTAGACGCATTTTATCGTGGATAAATAATAAACTCTCGAGCCAATCAATTTTCGAAATCAATAGATAACTAGGTTTCATTTGGTCGTGACAAATGGTATACCGAGAATATGTAGATGGTGAAAAACTATCGATTGCGAAAGCTGTAAAGGACAAATCTGAAGAACAAGTGGTGTGAGACAGTTCAGCCCTATTGTGGCTAGCCAACAAAGCCGTGAATATTAATTGAAAATAGCCACCAGCTGAAATAGAGCGGCAGTCGTACAGTAAAAGGGGAAGCAGCACCTCTTCAATGTATGAGTTTTTGAACCGTAAGCCCACGAAAAGTTTCTAGAGAGCATTGCTCATCACCCGCCATCCGGCTACTGCCCTGTCTGGGCAAGAAAAATACACCCTGAATGGACTTCTAGAGAATGATAACGATTAACATTGGAGTGATGGTCTTGATTCCGACTTACTACTTCACTCCAGGTTGATAATATGGTGTCAGACCATGAAGCTCATAGATTTTGCTTGCCAGGTTAAAATGTACAAGGTCTCTTGGCGTCTCAATCATAGACTCAGGTGTTTCTTTACAGTTTCGGATTTTGGTTACTTGTACAACTTCCTCAATGAATACAGTGCATAGGAGTTGCTGGGCGATCACTTGCATCCATTTTGTCTCACTGTCATTCACATGTCAGAACTGACCACCCAGAACTCTGGAACAAAATCAGTGACCCTTACTTAATTATAGACAGCTCCAGTCGATGTTTGGAGCATTCTGTGGAATGTCCAAAATGTTGGAATTTATGCTTAACGTGTGGTAACCATTATCACATAGAAGAGGCCTAACTTGTTATTAATTTCCTTCCTTGTCTGATAATTTGGTTGTTTTCAAATCGTGATTCAAATCTCTATCATTTGTCGCCGATAAAGTTCAGAATTAACGTTTCACCAAGTTTTCAGCAGCTATAATAGATCATATTCTGTGATTTTACTAAACACTCAAGATTATCTTCATCTATAGGAATTTAGCCTCTAGCACCTATGTCGATGGTTGTTTTGATTACTCATCACCTTATTGCTTCAGATTCTCGAAATATATCTAATTTTCACGTCACAATTCGATGGAGAATGACTTTCTTTGTGGCAAGCAAAATTTCAAAAGTGGAATTTCGAGTTCTCTACTGCTCATTCAGTTCATGCGCAACCAATTCTCCTCCGAATCGTTTCAGTGGCTTTCAAACCTATGGTGTTGGCTCTTCTTTGCACTAATTGATCTTGAAAATGTTATTGGGTCGATAACATTTTTCAGACAATCATCCAACGATACAACCTATGTCTTCAACTTTCCGAGGATCTTCCAAGATCACATCAAAATCACCACTTTTGAATTTCTTAAACTACTTAAATGTTTTGATTTACCAAAGGCATAAGCTTGATAAGCATTCATGATGATTCTGCAGCCGTTTTCTTCAAATGATACCAGAAAATCAACATTGTCTGAGAGACCAGTTTCAGACACTAAACTCGACATGTTCACGCATATCTATGTATTGAATAAAATTTCACTGTTGGGTGAGTTGAAATTTTTATCAGATATCAAAACAAGAAAATGGTGGCAATGACGTTGTTTATGGTAACCACGTTGATAGCTAGTCTAAGAGCGATTTCCGGCTCTCATATTCTGCTACCTGATATATAAACCGGTTCTTCATGTCCCAAAAGTCCACACCACGAAACTACTTGAAGGCCATTCACAACTTGAAACTTTAATAAACACATATTTAAAATTTAAATGATGAAAATTTAATTAAAATCTAAGGAATTTAAAATGAGAGATCAAGTAATTTGCTCGTCCCGAATGTTGATCTTGAAGATCGAATATGTCGTTATTAATCCGTTTTACTTAAATAAAACATTACAACTAGGATAAAGCAATTCTGGTTTAGTTTTGTTAATTTAAATAAATGTTCTAACTATTCTAAGATTTTGTGCTAGAGCACATCAGTCAGATTCGATAGTAGTTGTGACCCAAATGAATAAATCATTAAGGAAGTATGTTTTATGTGTATGTTTTCACCTTGGTAAACTGCTGTATTTATAGAGAAACCAGTATTGTACCTAGTCCTGAAAGTCTACTAGAAAATTACTGAATTAATAGAACTGAGGTGACTCACTTTTGTGATTTGACTGAAGTCCCAAATTGCAAGCCTCCCAAACGCCACCGTGTGAGCTCTAAAGTAACATTCTTAAAATAACCAATTAAAATATTGCTGATTGATTATTGCTTGTCATTCACACTATTTAAGGATGATCATGCATCATAATTTGTTACGTATGAGAAATTAATTATTTTCTTATATATGACCCTTCCTCTTTCAACATTTTGGTCTTCCTACATACTCTGAAATTCGGCAAACCACTAGGTAGCCTGGGCATCGCTTTGAAGCCACTTTAACTTACAAATCAAAATTTCAAAACGATGTCCTTCAAAGCAATTTTTATCCCAGGGGAAAATCAAAGGCAGTTAGATGAAATGTAGTTAAGACAGGTTGCGACGACTTAGAATGCAAATGTGTGACTGGCGCATTGTCGTGAAGAAGTATTTAGATAGTGGAAATCACGAAACGGTAAATACAAATCAAACATTGAGAATTTCTCCATAAAGTTACTTATCTCAGTTTCTCCCAAGCTCAAACTACAGGTGAAACATGTCTTTAGTATCAAAGGCAAGAAAATCAAAGCCTCTATGCAACTTTAAGATTTTGTGCTATTCAAAACACGCTTCTGCACAAAATTTTTATAAATCTGACTATTGAATGTTTCTGTAGAAGATTTTATTCAGCTAAATGCAACCTACTCATAAACCACACCCTTCATTTTGGCGACATCTGAAAAGCAATGGAAAATAGCGCACTGTGAAGGAAGTTTTCAATTACAATTCAAAAGTTTGCAAAAGTAGTTGAATGATTCTGGTATAAAAATAATTCAATTATGTTGCAGAATCTGTAAACTGTATGGTTCCATATAAACCAGCTCATAGTGGGAAATTCATAAAACGTACATCCCCTCTGATTCCATGAGGACTTCAATAAAAGAAGAGTGCCAGGTATGTGAGAACATTTCTGCACAGTTGCTGAGTTTGAAAGGGACCTGATTATCGGCAGCCTGGTATGTTGCTTACCAGATCATTCATTTGGAGTGACGTCAGAGCATGTTAAGAATAGTAGACAGAAGATGGTATCTATGTGTAAAGAATCGGATCTGGAAGGACACATTAGCGACAAAGGATGCATGATTAGTTGATCGTGAGGCAAGTCTCTGGATCCCATGGCTCATTCGATTGTAAATGAGATATAGAGTTGTTTATTTGTTCCACAAGCCTTCTAGGCACAGGAAAGAAAATCTGCAAATTGCATTTTCCGCAACAACACGGCGGATTATGTCTTTGCAGTATCAAGCTAAAGAGGTGGATGTCACAGTTTGGCAACCAAGCTAAGTAATGAATTTCAGCATTTAGGGAACAAAAAGATGACTGCGTAAAGGTGCGGAAAGCCTCTAATGTTTTCAAGGTTGTTGATTCATTTTTATTTCAAGCAAGTTTCTGTGTACATGAGTTTACATGTTATTGTTATTATTTAATTTTCGACCTTAAGTGAACAAATGCTACGACCTTAAATTGAGATAAAAATATTTCAATTTCAGTCCCAATTAAAATTTCATAGTTTTACTGGAAATTTTAGTGGGCATGGTAATGAAGGCTACTACATTACTGATTGCAAATCTAAATCTCCATCAAGGGTATAGTAGTACAAGAATGAAATATTAACTTATGGTCAACCCTACTTTCTTGAAATATAACTCAAAGTATCAGACTGAATATTGATCTAATTTATAGTATAATGTGACATGAATTTAGCAAGATACTTACATCTCAGTTACATCCGGAATTTCATAATGATAATGCTAATAAAATGAGAACTTAAAATAATAGTGACATTAAAATTCAGACAATGTTATTCAAAAAGTATTAATCTTAAAAGTAATTGAGCAGCTTCTTCTATCACAGAAAATGTTTATGACTTCAATATATCGGTTGGTTTTATTTGTAAAATTTTCCATTATATTTGCTTTTTGATATTAAAAACTTATAAAAATATTTGAAATCTAATAGATGAATGTTATTTGCATTATGGGGTATATTTTGTCGAAAGACACTGTTATTTTATACGAAATAATTTTAAATACACTATTTATTTTGATGATTGAGTATATTATAATTTTACATGAAATAAATCCATGTTTTAATATTTTAATTCAAAATTAATATACAATCAAGTTATCTAAATCTTTATAATTTTTATTTCATAAGTTGTAATCAATTGTCCTTGCTCCATTTAACTACCATCCTAAAAACTACCTATAGTCATTGTTAAAAATGTTGTTCGAAGATACAAAAGAGATAGTACTCAGTTTATTATCTATCGAAAATACGTAAGATGCCTGCGTGAATCTCTTTAACCTGCTATGACAAATTCAAGTTAATGGAGGATAATAATAATTTTAGTGTTCGAATAGTAAAGTCTTCAATTACCAAATAATCTGATTAAAATACTTTCGATTATAAATACAGATTCTATTCCTATTATTCCTAAATAGTAAATCACTTCCAATTTAGTCAAAGTGATATTAGCATAATTCATCCAATTCTCATACATCTGTCAGCTTGTAGTTATCCTCTGTCTCCTTTCTTCTTTCGGGTTCTGTTTCATTTGTTTATCACAGTCCTAGTTAGATTCCTTCACTCAACTTATCTAATTTACTGTCAAGTCTCATTTGCTTGGTATATTTATTTTGTAATTTAATTTACCAAAATGTCTCCGAAATTAGTGAAGAGAAAGTCACGACAACCCAATTTTCAAAACTATCAGTCATATTGTTTTATTTCAAATTATTATCTTCAAACTATAAATTACAATTTTATTGGAGTCATATTTAAAATGTATAAGTATTTTTGAATTTTCCTGTTGTGATTCGAATTTATTTTGAACCACAGAAGTAAAATGGTTAGCACACTATAAAATAAAAAGCAAAGAGTTGGCTATCATATGAATGATTTCATGTTTTATTTTATTGTACTAATTTAATTTTAAAATTTGTTTATATTAACTAAAAGAACTTCTACATAAATGTGAAAGTACACAATATTAATTTCATTTAATGATCATTGTAATAATTGTGGTGGTAATAGTTCATTATAATTTTTACAATTAATGGTACAATATTATTACAAATATGTACATTAATATATTAGCTTCAAATTTTTACAGTGTTCTGCTTATTTCATATAATACTGAATTTTTCCTGTAGCTGTGAAATCAACTGTTTTTGTTTGCCTTTCAGTATCAACACTAATGCAAGTTTGTTACTTTTAATTTTAAAAATACTTTATTCATTAAATTTTATTCATATCTATTACTGATACTGATGGCGTTAATTTTTCAGTTATAAAATACTTATTGCGCAAATTTTAGATAGTGATTTGCAACGCATGTATAGATTTGTGCTAGAAAGAACATGCTTGAAATTTACTGCCTGATGCGTATACCTTTGGTAAAATTAAATGCTTCTATGAATAATTTCTTCAACTTTAATAAATTAGAATATCCTTTAGCCCTGCTTGTGGGTGAGATTTTCTAACTCTATCAGGCAAACAGGGTGTTGCATACGCTATTAACTACGCCCTTCCATTCAAAGAATTGCCGAGATTACCCCCTAAATGAGAAATCTTTCGAACAATAGCAAACTTTGACGTACTGTATTCTCCTCACCAAGACAGGAATTAAAATGTCATATCTGTAATGTTCTCTTCAAGTTTTTCGGATGATTGACGGAAGCGCTATCTATTCAGATGTTCCATGTACAGTGCCAGGCTGATCTCGTCACAGAATGCCAAAGTAATCAGAAATGAAATGAGAATTGAGTTCTTCAAAATTCTCTGTTTAGCTACTGCACGAGAATCACAAGAAATAATATGGCTTGCATTTCCATTAACCACCACGCAATAAACTGTTTAACTTTATTTAAAGATTTCTTTTGAAAGAGGGTTTTGCCAAATCTTGTAGTCAGAGCTTAGCAAATATAATATGTTAATCAGAAAATAGTTACTTTGTAGCAATCCTCTATTTTAAGCGTAAATATAATTTCAGGAGTAAGATTGACAATAGAGATTGGAAACTGAATCCAAAAGAAGTTGTTGCGCCAATTATTATAAAATCACGCGATATTATGATTTTGTACTCGTAAGCCATAATTTAATACAATAACAAAGTTTAAGAAAAGCTTTAATTGTAATTAAGATAGAAAGAAAAGTAGTATTACAAGACTTATACGCTATTCAAGTATATTAATAAACTATAAATAACTATACAATTTATACTTATAATACTGTATAAATTTTAAATTTGGAAACTTTAAAGACAATAATAAAACGCAAACAAAAACAATGTGTTTCTAATACAATAATATTTTTAAGAAAATCCTTTGTCACGTAATTCTAAATTGTAAGATTTTGAAAATATTTCTATTAAAGGAGCAATAACATTTTTCTATTGAATTTCTATTATTATATTTTATTAAAATAAGAAATAGTTAAATAGCTGATTTTGTTGCATTTTACCTTCAATGTATTTTAGCTTCGATTTTCAGTAAAAAGTCGTTTTAATAATAAAACAACGTTCTTAGTTATACAACATTTTATTTTAAGTATTTTTACATTGCAAACATGGATTTGTTTACTTTCTAGGTTAAATACGTTTAGCTTATGCACAACGACAAAATTACATACGTTTTGTAATTTCAACATCATAAAATATTTTAAAAACCGTGAGTTAGCAATGTTTAACGGCTTGTGCCATTGATGGTATGAAAACAAATAGCATTAACAGTTGAAAATATACCTGCATGATATAATTTTGTATTTTCCATGCATAGAATATATTTATGTGTTTACTTTATCGGCGTATAATTAATAATTATCTCTTTAAAAGTGTAACTCTTTGTTTATACATAGATAACAACTACTTTGAAAGTGAATATATTTTCATTTTACAATTTGGTGTTATGTCTTTATGGGGATGTTATCTCAAAGCGTAGACCCTTATCATTCTCAGATGTCGTTCGGTCTAAATTATTGAGGCAATATCTATTGAGTTTAGTTGACCCTTTCACTGTACTGTTGTAACAATCTGTAATTCATGCAATGACAGAAGGATTTGTTTGTGGTTGAGGCAATTAAATTTCAATAGAGAAGTAAAAGCATTTCATTATATATTAATTCCAGAAGGGGATGAATTTATCATTTACAATATTTTAAATCACATTTGTATTCATATTATAACACAAATTTGTAGAAATGATTCATTCAACAAAATGAATTTTAAAAAACAGATAACTGAATTTTGAATGTATACGAGATGAAACACTAAAAATAAAATAAAATTATTTTTATTCAATACAAATGGACTGAATACTATTAAATTTAAGTGTAAACTAAACAAATTTAACCATAAGTGATCTTGTTGTGAATCTTCAGTGACACACTACATTAACTGTCAATAAACATAGCAATGTATCAGAAGCAATCGAATCCACAACAATAATTTGTGAGTTTCATTCACTAACTGATTTGTACAGAAACAAGACCACCAACCAACAAGGTAGAACATTTCCTGAAGTATTCACATTTATTTTAAAATTAGTCATACTAAACAGGGTGTTTATATGTTTTAATTAGATAACAACTTTTTTTTCCAAAGAAAAATTATGGACCCCCATCAATAAATGTATAATGCTCAAAACTCTCCTTATTGGTATATTAAAATCAAAAAATTAATCATACCACCTAGCCTCAATATTACCTCAAATTCAATTGCCTCAAAATGAATATATCTGATATTCAAAGTAAGTATGAAGGAAAAAAACCTGCAACTTTTCTTAAATGTTGTCAATGATAACTTACTATGTTCTTCACGTAATTTATTTTTAATGCACAAAAATTATAATTCTATGTTTGAGGAGGTAACATAAAATTTTATTTATTACTACGAAATAAGCAAGATATCTCGTTGAAATTTATTCAATTTAATAATTTGTCCTTATATACATAGTAATGCTAATTACAACCATCAGTGTTGTTTTGTTTGGTTGTAGAAACCCTAAATTGAAGTAAAGTGCAGTATGGATAAGGAAGATTTCCATTTGATGAGTTCTACAATAATAGCCTTCTAAAGATCCAGAAATTCTGGGAGATATATATAACTCTGGATGGAGACCATGTAGAGAAATCGTAAGAATAATAAATAAAAGTTATTTTTTTCTCTCGTTTATTTTTAGTAATATTTACAACTTTATGATACCTCGGAACTCTAATTAAATCTTACAATGTCTCTGGATACCAACATAAAGATATCACATGTTGCGCAATTCACGGCTTCCTGCAACCAAATCAATATTAATAGCTGCTTATGCATGTTTATAACATTACGTATATAAGGACCAATTAATATCTAGAATAAATTTTAACTGAGAATCTTGGTTATTTCTTAGTAATAAGTAAGAGTTAATGATATTTCCTTCCAATATACTCCTTCTTGAGCTAGTGTATTTTCATAACTCTTAACCAGAATATCACCTTCAAATAAGAAATATAGTTCGGGAAAAAACTGCATTGTAGAGATAAAACTAAAATGTTTGGCCATTAAACTGAATCAGAAAGAATATATTAGAATGGAACTTTACTTCTTAGTCATGACTTCCAAACTTCTGGTCATCAATATTCTTTCTTATCAAAGTTCGGTCTCAACATAGCTACTACTTGAAACTCTTAAGTCCTTTTCGTCACATAAAACGGACAAAAGGGATACATTGTCAGTTTAGATTTGGCATTTGCTTAGCCTTAGTATCATTTTGTAGCTTAAGCCAAAGAAAATAGGTGATTAGATCTCTGATGCAATGGACAGAGATCTCTGAAATGTAAAGACAACATACATTCTTATTTTATATTGAGAAGATCTCAAGTAAATCGGTTTATATATATATATATATATATATATATGGGAAAATGACTACAACCTTATGATGATAAATGATTTATTTTACACAATGAAGGATGAAATATTTAAATATATATGTTAAACACCAAAGAGAACGTCTTTCTCCTGCGTCTAATGGTTATTGTCCGTCGGCGTCTGTCTGAGTGATTTTCCCGTGCAGGGCACAATTGACGGGGTGTGACGTCAGTTTGGGTTGCTCCACTCGAAGTAAAAGGGAGAGGATGATGCTACAGTGCACATATTAAATCCTACTTATATATATATATATATATAAGTATATGGGGAGTGTAAAGAACTTGTGACATTGGGCTATTCGTGATTTTCTCTTCTCTAAGCTTGGCGACGTTTAGTAATTTAGATTGTATGCAATCACATCTCCTTGTCAATAAAATGAAGCGAGATTAGGTAAATTAGATTAAGATAAGAAGTGTAGAGAATTGAATAAGAGCCATGATATGTAAGAGAAATATCACTGAAAGGAATGAGAAGGGAGATATTGATAAGTTGATAGATGTGCAGATAGAAATGTATTATCTTAATTAATCATTTTAATGGAAGTTACTCCTTATAAGATTAATAGGAGTCGAATCAGTTATAATCCAGAAGTGTTAGAATCCAAAAGTGAGTTACTTGATAAGCTATGACTTTATTAATAAAATGTAAGCTAGCTACAGATGTGTTAAGAGGGATTCGAGACAGATAGAGATCTTAAATATTCTATGTTAATAGCTATTAAACTGTGTTGTCTTTCTTTTATATACATTCAATTACAGTTTTGAAGTTTTTGACCACTTAATTAGACTTTGAGATGGCTGTGGAATTAACAAATAGTTAAAAGGACTATGTCACAGACTCAAAATCAGTAAAATACATTCGTGAAAGTAAATATTTAGATTTTTTTTTTTTGACTAAGTTGTCTAAATTGTTTGGGAAAATAACTAGTCAGAGTCAAAAATAAATAAATTCATAAGGATAAAACTGAATAATTTATTTTTGTGTACTGTTATAATACCTTTCTATTTCAACTGTGAAAGTTTTAAGCATTAGAGATGGATTTCGGAAATTACTGTCTTTTCCTAGCTATGTTTCTCCGTGCCATGCCAAGTAGTATTACAGTTTTATTACAGATGTAATTAATCGCATTAGAAAATAACTTAAAACTAAAATGTAATAATAAAGTTCGTACCATTGATCAGTGAATAACAGATTATTTAACATTTTAAATAATAATAGTAGCATCACAATGGTTATCTTTAAAATCGATTGTTAAAATTAACTTTGTGTATTAAAACATTGCTTTCTTGATAAAAATTTAAACAGGATAATTAACTTCATTTTACATTTATCTCCATCTATTTATTGTGAGAGTCGTTAGACATGCTTT
>BMAW01112328.1:0-40194 GCA_019974015.1 Nephila pilipes
ATGTTGTTGCTTCTAACTTCGTTTCAGTTACGTATTCTTTTCAGAGTAAAGGAAAAATAAGTTGTAAAACTACATTCTAATGGAGAGCGTTAATGCCCGGAATGTGGGTAAGTAATTTAACATAAAAATTATGATTTAATGAGCCTTTGTTAGTGTGATCTACGTTGCCGTTAAACTTCGTATTTGAAATGTAACGTGATTAAATATTTCATAAACCTTAAGAATATGAAATTGAAAGCTTTTTTTTTCCCTTGTTTCAGAGCGATTTGTTTTAATAAAATTAAAGATATACTTACATTCTTAAATATTAATTTTTATCTTTTTTCTTAATCTTTTTTCATTTACAGTATTTTTATTCCTTATAATATAATGTGTGTGTGTGTGTGTGTGTGTCTTTTGAAAAGCAATAATCAAATTTGAATTCGGGAAAATTTAAAATTATAGCTAATTATAAGATTTATTACGACAATTGTTTTGAAACTAATTACCCTGAGAAATTTTAAAAAACTTATTTAAAATAAGAATGTTATTAAATAGAACATAAATGGTGCTTGACAATTTTAAGAAATTGAACATCAAAGGTTTATACTTTTACTTCGTAGTAGAGAATAAATAAATTTTCTTTAACAGACAAAAAATATTTAATTCTAATTAAAACCATTAGATAGCAATACGTATATATTGCTTTATAAATGTATTTAAAACTATGCTTCAATGTATGAGTCCCACAATTTATCAATTAAAATAAATATTTTTAAAAATATCCTTAGAATTTTTACAACTTTTAATTTTGAATTTTTGGGTTATAAAATAGAATTTTTTGCCATTTTTGTTTTGAAAGGAGTGAGAAATAAAGATACCTCAGTTTTGTACATGATCTTAATGAAAGTAGTCGAGTACTTTAGATAAACAATTTAATATTAATAACTGTCAATGATAATTAGAATTGATTAGAATTTGTATGAAATTTTGTTATAAGACGTTTAGTTAGAATGTGATGTTTAGATATTTTTATTTTAGTATTCCTTTTTGTATGATTGTGTTCAAAATTTATGTTGTCTGTCCATTTTCTTTTGCTTTATGGATCTTACCAAATTTTTTTTATAAACTAATTTTCTTGTGTGGTGGCTTGGATTCATAAAACATGTTTAACCCGCATTTCATTTCTAAGCCTGAAATATCAATTAATATACTTTATCTCCTTTGAATCCTTATATTCTTACTAACTTCAAAATTTTTAAAAAATTATTTTTATATTTTTAGAATAGCTTGTTCTTATGATTTTAAAGTACGTAAGTGAATAATATAAATACAAAGTAAAATATAGAGAATCATGTTTGATTTAAAAACTTAAAATAGATACAAATTTAGCAATTATTAAATATATGGAATTTTATACCATATATAATTCCATGGTATATTAATATATGGAATTTTAATTTTATCCAGTTTATATTATTTTCTTCAGTATAGTTAATTATATCTAACCAGACACGTGATCACTCGCATAAAAAATAAGAAATTTCATGTATCATAGATAATTTATTATCTGTGTAATATGAAATTTCTTTACAAAGCTATGAATTATTTTTATAGTTTTTCTACGTTATATACTTACTATTTATTTTTCCATCCTTTATGTATAAAACAGTTATAATTACTTTTTAAAAATGCTTCAAATGTTTCTAATTATTCCCTTGTTCAACTTATAAATGATATAAATATATATTTACAAACTAAATAGTTTATCTACCAAAGTTTAACTTATGTGTCTATGTTAAGGACTTATATTTCGTATAAAATAATAGCCATTCTAAATGTTTAACTTTAGAATCAAGCAAAACTATTATGCATTTATAAGATGCAGCTAATGTTGCGATGGTATATCAATCAATTAATCTTTCACGAATCTAATGGAAAACCAAATTTGATGACTGAACAAGTCAACTTATAATCGTTTGTTATTTAGTATGTTTAGAAAATCGATGGAATAGGAAAAAATATTATCTTGTCCAAAAATTAGATCTCTAAGAGGAAAATCTATAGTTTAAGAATTTGGATCCAACTCCCTTGAAAAAAAAAACATAAATTTGCAGTTTGTCTGAAATAAAAGAAGATCGTTGAAGAAGTAGTGCTCTCCCAACCACTGCATCCATTGATATGCTAACTACTCATAGGTATCCGTACGGTAAGAAGAGCTTGGTTGTATCTTGATTCAATCAGAAACCATTATTTCCTCACATTATATTCTCCACTGTCTTGACATCACTGGATTATCCAAAACCTGCTGCATAAGATTAAAGGGAACCACTAACAATAAAATAACTGTTAAATCCCAAACGTATTCTAACAATGTTAGCAGAAAAATATTTGAAGAGCTACTATCCTCCATTTATTATGAAATATATTATCACTGCTTTCATTTTAAATTGATCTGAAGAAGCAGTAATCCCTTACAAAGATAACAGGATTTTCTGTTCTTATAGAGGCTGGAAATACATAAATTGTTTTAAGATTATATCTATTGTTTTATGAACATTGTGATATGGGGCATATAGTGCCAAACATAAGATGACGAATTTTTTTAGTTAAATAAAACAATTTAAAAGTTCATAACGGAATCAAACATTGAAGAAAAATAAAATAAAATGTGTGGAATAAATCAATTCCTTGTAAAAAATTAAATAGTTTTGGCTGATTTTTCACGACCAAATCAATTATATATAATGAGCATAATTTAAAATGTTTAAAACAAGTGGATTTAAAAACAAGAAATTCGATTAAGATGTTTCTCAAAGTCAGAGAAAAATACTGTGGGGGATTTGTTTCCCAGAATGAGATGAAGATTAGCTATACAAATCGAATGTTTATATCTGTATAGATCGTA
Source organism: Nephila pilipes (assembly GCA_019974015.1). Classification (NCBI taxonomy): domain Eukaryota; kingdom Metazoa; phylum Arthropoda; class Arachnida; order Araneae; family Nephilidae; genus Nephila; species Nephila pilipes. The sequence goes on from BMAW01112328.1 coordinate 2,888, forward strand.
TTTTATTAGTATTTATTTTTTTATTGAGGTCGATTTTACTTTATATCCATCACAACATACTAATGAATTCATGAATCTGAATACGTAATTCCGATTTTAACTTAATTTATTTTTTGATATTGTTATATAGATCCGGTTAAGCAAGTATAAATTATTTAATTATTCAGTTCCCAATTATTGATTTATAATGCTTACCATATCAAAATTTTTCCTGGCTTTTTTGTAACTGTGCCTTAAGAATAATTTTGTTTTAATATAACTATTAAATAAGGCTGCTTCATGAACGAATCATGTTCTTACACAGAGGTGCCATTGAATTAGAGAAAGCAAGTTAATAACGAGTTGGGCCTCATCTGGCCTTGATAACGGCTGCCACACGACGAGCCACAGATTTAAGTTTGCGGTTGTGTTCCACAGGAATGGCTTACCAAACATCAGCGGGAGCTATTCAGGATTCAGTAAAATCGCTAGTGTTTTATGATGTGCTTTCACACTTTTCTCCAAAATATCCCAAAAGGGCTCAATAAAATTTAAGTCAATGCTTCTGTGAGAGGTGCATTTGTTTTTCCCGATTACTACATTTTCATGGATGACAGCACAGCATAGTTGGATGGAGGTGACCTACCAGCAACTCTGCGTACCAAATCGCATTAAGGTAGGTAGGTACAAGTACCAAAGATCCTTAAAACGGCCAAGAGAAAACACCCAAAATTATGATGGAGCCGCTATGACTTTGTACAGTTCCAACTTAGCATGCAGGATCCAAGGCTTCCTGAGCATGACTTCATACTCTCAGCCTACTATCGGCTTGAAGTATAGTTGGGATCGAGACTCATCACTCCATGCTACTCGCTTCTAGTCTCTAGAGTCCATTCTCTGTGATCTCTTGCCCACACAAGATATGCAGCCCGATAGCGCGCATTGAGAAATGGTACTCTCGTTTTGTCTACGGCTCTCAAAGCTCATACGGTGAAGGGAGAGTTGCATGATCCATTTATTGACTGTACGACTATCACTCTAATTCAACTGGATGGAATTTGAGTTAATGTTTAGCTATGCTGGCTACGTACAATACTGCTGAGCTGATCTACACCACGATCGTTCAAGGCAAATAAATTACCCTTCGCAGTTTGCTCGATTGCTAATTCTTTTTCTCGGTATACTCTTGATACTGTCGACCACGAAAATCCTATCTCTCTGAAAATTTCAGAAATTGAATGATCCATGCGTAGAGCGAATTCCATTTTTTCTCCACGATCGAAGGCGCCTGTATCAGATATTTTACCTATACTGGCAGTTGAAACGATTACCACAATCACAGTACTAGATAACATGTAGTTACTACAGCGCCCTCAAGTGAGTATAAATGAGGTGAAGCGCTACACCATTTGCATAGCATTGTCTATCCCTAATTTAATAGAACCTCAATGTATAAAATAAAATTAAGACATGGAAACAATATTAATGAAATTGTTTTAATATATTAAAAAAATGCAAATTTGAGCTGAAATAACTGTTAAAAAGCATTTAAAAAAACAGCCTCTAAAGGGCAAGAATGGATTTTAGATTTTTAAACGGAATAAGAATTACTTTTAAAGATTTAAAATTCTAATAAATGTCTTATTTAAAAATGTAACAAATTTATTGATATGCTAACTATGATTTTATTGATGGTGTTAATAAAAATGTTTCATGATCTTTAAGATCATTGACTCAACATTATTCTTCAAAGTCCATATAAATTATTAGCACTTTCTGAAATTGTAAGTTATAGAATAATATTTAAATTTATAATTCCCTTTTTCTGAATTAATGGATCTTTCAATGAATTAAAACTTTTGGTATCGCAGTTGCATTATAAAACAAGAAATTTTAAGAAATTGCAATATAACATTAAACCTTTTCTTAATCAAAATTGAATGTTGCATCGTAATATACAATTTATAAATATCCAACTACATATTATCAGCTACACAACTAAATACTATTTAATAACAATAAACAATAAATTAACATTGAGTACATCTTATTGTGATAAATACATCAAAAACTAATTACATCATCTGATTACCCTTCTTATTTCCTTCTCAAACTTCTTAAAATATGAAGATTTAATATTATAATTAAAATTCCATCGTGCTCTAACACAGTACCTTGATTCTTAAGAATTCGAAAAATAAATTATCTTTAAATATTTTTGAATGTTAGGAAGGTTAATATTTTTCCTTCAGTATTCGCTGCTTTCAAAATTTTATTCCACGTACAGTTTATTGAAAAAAAAATTTCTCGGATAGAAGGTACAAAAATGCAAAAACTCTTAATCCTAGAATGAAGAAAATTCAATTTTAGATATTCAATTAATTTTTCTTAAATGGCTTTAAAATTTAGTTAGGAGCTGAATATATATATATATATATATATATATATTTAAAGAAATCTTGTGACACAAATTTAGATTACTAACTACATAGCTTAATCTAATTTACTTCTCGAGAAACTGTTAGTCTTTCAAATTTTTTGTTTCGCATTTTAAATCTATATGCTTAACTCACTTTCATAACAGTGCTATTTAATAGTTGCTCTAGTAGTATTCTGTAGATTAATTCAAGTTTACTAAAAAGAAATTGTCTGTACCTTAATATAGTTTACCATTTTAGAAAATAACTTAAGCCAAGATGTGTGAAATAAAATGTGCCAGTATGAATAAACATTTTCTAAACTAGATTTTGTTTAGAAGAAAATTCAATTTTCGTTACATTGAAGCAATTTATGATGGTATTGTGTACGAAATTACTACGATCACGGAACGTGACATTTTTCTTCCCTAAAGCTAAAAATTCTATTATTTCATATATTTAAGCTTTTTAGAGAAAATGTTTTTACTAGACATCATTGATTTAGCTACGAAAGCCAATCTATTTACTCTCTTTAATACTGTATGAAATCTTTAGAAATGAAATGAAACATTTGATAACACTATGTGCATAAAAGTACTTTTAAAAGAAGACTTTTCAAACTACGCCCTTTTTTTTCCTTAGGTATATAAAAATACTGAAATTGAATAATATGCAATTTTAATAATGATTTGAATGAAAGAATAAAGTATTCCATTGTTGCCCAAAATGTTGTATATGATCAAATATCTGTTTTTTCTGTTTTCAAAGAAAAATATTCAAAGGTCTTTGAAATAACTTGTTTTTAAAATAATGTATTTTAACATGTATGTTATTTTATTATTTAAGGATATTGTACATTTATTGCATTACGGATATTTTACTAAGCATGAAATGAAATAATTGAGCCATTAGAGCTAAACATTAGAATGCCATAAAAAGTTCTAAAGGTATCTTATCGGACGAGCATTTAATTTGATGTAAATTGACGTACAATATTCTTGTTGTAATTATGTCGATCTGATTTAACAAATGAGACATGAAATAAAAATTATCAAAATATTTACAAGACATTTAATGATTAATTAAGTAGCTCAGAATCTGTAATAAAATATTTTAAAACTTTGAGCTTTGTGAAGTGTTTTAAATATGCAAATCTCGCAAAGTGACCCGCTCATTTTAAAGGCTTTATACTTATGCTTCATAACATCTTGAAGAAAAGGGATTATCCTTTTATTGCCCATAATGAGAACATATTTAAAATCAAATGTGAAGTGTAATAATACTTCGAATATTCGTGAAATAATTTTTAGCTATTAGAAGGAAAAAAATGATGATATCACAAGTTCAACTGCTTGATTCGGTATCAGGCTAATTTATGAACATTTGTATAGCTTTGTTGTTAACTGTGTCCTAAATGGTAAAGATAAATAATTCATTTAACAGTAATGTTTAACATTATTGCTTAATGAATTATTTAACAATAATGTTGATATTATTCACAAAGCAATAATATTTATTTAATGTTACAGACATTAAAATTGTGTTAAAATTTTTGTTAACTAAATTAGGAATACTAACGCAGTTCATCTAACTCTATCATTTTGTTCTCCAGTTCACAATAAAAAGCATAACACATTGACAAGCATTTTTAAAAGCTTATTAGAATTTTTTTTTATAAATATTTTATCTAATTCACTTTTAACTCTTTAAAATAAAATGAAAAATACTTTGTAACACCGTAATTCAGCGCTACCTTCCATGTACTATTACATGGTAGCCAGATAGCATCACATGTTCTTTTTGGTTAGGAGACAAGCTCAAGCACGATGAGAGAGAGACTTCTTTAGCAGAATGATGGATTAATGTCATGAATCTGTGTTTTATATATGTTTTGTATCCTGTCTTGTGTTGTGAAACATGTCAAGTATTAAATAATAATTGTTCCTGAAACCATTCCGGCTGTTCATTATTTTGTTTTGAAATAATAACAACATTGGAGAGATACAACTTCAAATTGTTATATTCATCAACATATTTGAATTTATTGCTTTGTATAAATTTTATATAATAATTTTTATTTAAAGGAGCATTGTGAAAATATAGTTGCGTTTTTTTAAATCAATTATTTTTTAATATTTGATTGAACAAGTACGCGCTATTTATTTTTAAAACATAATCTCAATAAATCTTTTTGCAAAATTCGTCATATGAAGCATTTTGTAATTTTTTTTATTGTTTTAGCAGTTTTTTCTTGCTCTCATTTTGTATTCATGCATTGTTTTGATAATAAATTGCAAATTAAATAGAATCAACAAAATTGATTCAATATCATTTTTTGATAATTTAGTATACTTTAAAGTATTATATGAACTAACTTTTCAAAGAAGGAAAACGTTAAAATCCTTTTCTCTTTATTGAGATTTTGAAGATTATCATTCTTTCCAAAATACAAAACTTTTTTTTTCTTTCATTAGTGAATTAGAAGCTAAAAATGCCTTCAGTTTATTCTGGTTAATAGATATAGAATAACTTTGCATGATAATGCGTACAGGGCAAATAGCAATATTTCTCTTGAGTAATAAATTGATGAAAATGTAAGAAGTTGTCAGAAAATTTCATGGTGGACGCTTTTTTTAAAAAAAGTTTTGTATTAAAATATTCATTTCTGAAAATGCGTTTATAATATTAAAAACTTTAAGCTGTAAGTGTGCCTCTAATGACAACCAAAGGGGTCCGGCTATCCTTAGAAATAGCATCCTAGACACTAACTTCTCGTTGAGGGCCTGTGTGGCGTGCAATAGTGAAAGCATAATCGGCATGCTGCCCTGGGCGTCTCCAGATACGTCTTCGATGATCGTCAGGACACAGTTGGAAGCGGGATTCGTCGCTAAGAACTGTACGTCCCCAGTCAGCATCGTTTCAACTTTATCGAGCCAAGCACCACTGTAATCGGGCTCGACAGTGTGCAGGCCTGAGTGGCAGGTGGCGTAGCGAGATTTCGAGGTGGTAAGAGAGTAGATTTCGCTCTATTAACCGTCTGTGAATGGTCATGGTAGACACTCGTCTACCATGCTTGCTTTTACCTGATTACCTTCAAATGCTCCTTTATACGTGTAGTCTAATAAACTGATTTCAAAAAAGTCTTTTTAACTTCACTCTTCACAACTTTTTATTTATTTACTCCTATCCTAAAAATGTACTATATGGTTGAGACTGTCAATAGTTATGCTAGCTAAACTGAATATCAACGTAGAAGGATTAATTTTAAATGTTCTAGGAATGTCACGATATCTTAAAATAATTAATCGTACTTCTATATTTAAAGAAGTAGAATTAAAGTCAAAAATAATTCGTTATCATCGTTGAATATAACAAAAGGTGATGATTCAATGTCCATATTAGAGTCACTCGAAATTTTATGAGGTTCTCTCTTTTGTTATTGTAGCATCATTTAGTATGATATCTATTATATTCTAGGGAATCTTCCAGACAGATCGAGCTCAATGCCTGTAATTTCTAAGAGAAATATAGTAAGCAGTGGAGTAAAACACATCTTACAGTTTCATGTATATTGATACTCTTAGAGGCAATCAAGAAGAACATGGGTTAGATATTGATGTTTTTCCATGATTTCCCCGTGAATATTCGACTTTTCGCACTCTAGATTACCAATCAAATCGATACCTAAAAGTTATATTACGAAAATTTAAAAACTAACTATAGATTATTTTGTGAGTGATCCTTATCCGCCATCAATTATTTTATCACGACTACTTATTACCTCTTCGAAACATTCGAAAAAATCCAAACTTGCTTCTGATGATGTATAAACTTGTTTTAGTACTCTCTCTAAAGTTGTAAAATAAGTAATAAGAAATTTTATTACCTTTCTTTTTCAACTTCAAATTTTAAGTTTGTTTTTAGTTGCAATGTATGCAACCTACAGACCTCATTATTTTGTACTGCGACTAAGGGACAATTGTATTTTCCGAATTGGAATCTCGTTTTTCAAACTTTTACATATTACCGGGTGATATCAAAATTTAAAAAGTTGAATGTTTTGAAATCTACATGAATGTAACGTCAATAAATTACTCCATTGATGTGTGACATCTTATTTGAAATAAGATTGTAACCCTTGAACCTATGACCGTTAACACAAGGCGCTTATACGCTGTGTAACAATAAATTTCATAATACAAGTTAAATGTTTGTATATTTGTTTCGTAAAAGAGTATATCATAGCATGATGTTTTTTGACAAATTATGTATGCTTATAATTATTTTTGCCTTAATTGCATTAGAAACCTTTTTTATTTCTGAAATTCCAAAATAGTAAGGTAAATGGAATGAATTTTGCCAAGTGTCAAGAAAATCATTATATCTGTTTCTAACGCCTTTTACTTGAACATAATGACATTTTATTACTTTGAATATAATACTTATAGTAAGAAAGATTTAAAAATAAAATCGTTGAAAATTAATAAGTAGAATTAAAATCGTCATTTTACTCAGGTACAAACGTTCTTATATTCATGAGATACTTTCTTTTTTAAAACCCCTTTAATTGATCCTAGCTATCTATCTGATAAAAGTAGAAATCACTTAGTGATCTCGCTTTAAAAATGATAAATTTCAGCAACTCCATTTTTTGTGGTTTTTGATATTTTTAGAGAAATTTCCTTTTGAAATAGGACCCTCTATCGATTTTTCCATGAAACCTGGTAATTACACTACACAAAATGTATTATTTATCAGTTACGTTATATCTAATAAGAATAAAAATTCTGACATTACTTAGAAATGCCTGATTATATGTAAAATATTATGATATAATTTTCCGTGTGCTTGATACTCACATATATTTATTACGTTTTCTTACATGTCAACTTCATTAAAAAAGACATTTTTAAAAAAAACTTATGGGAACGACATACAATAATACTTTTTCCATACATATCAATTACTCAAAATTTCTTAGTTTTATATATAAATTTGTTTTCCTTTTTGGACTTTTTTGAACCCTTAATAATTATCTCTAGTACTGTTTTTATCATTGTTAATTAAACAGATATCTAGATATAATTTAATGTTCTTTTACCAAATTTAATGCATGTTATAGCTTAACTGTATTCTACTATATAAAATAAAATATAAGAAAGAATTTTGAAAAAAAAATTACTAATTCTCAAGTAAAAAACGGAAATGTAAAACTATAAAAAATCAAAATAGAATTATTTAGCTGACGAATTTATTTAGGCATTAGATTTCCTTACATGCTTTTAAAAGTTCATAGGAGCACTTCTTTTTTCATTATATGTACCATAAACAAAGCAAGTATACAGGTCAGGGGATCAATCATGACAAGACTTCAACCCACATCATATGATGATATATGAAACCTTTTGTAGAGAGTAATTTCCGCACAACATAAAAACTTTGTAAAGAACTTAATCAAATTCAGGGGGATGCTTAAACGAGATAAACTGATGCTAAAATCTTTGCGTGAGTCAAACTTATTATAAATTCCTAAAGCCTCCTTTTTCTCTTACATTCTGATAAGATTTTTTTTTTTTCTTATTCTATCAGGCAACTAAAGCATTGTGTTTAAAATTGTCTCGATCATAAAATACTATCCTGTTATTGCCTATGGCTATAAAACCACATTATTCATTTTAAACACTATCAGTTCTTTAGGTAGTTATTATTGATATTATGCTATTGATATCAGATTTATAAAAGTGTACACAATATTGACAAAACCATTCATACTATGGAAGACTCAAAATTATAAAGAACACATGTAAAACATTGTGAAACGGTTTTTTCATTTACAGTTTCATTTTTCACAGATAATTTGAGTTCATTTAGTTTAGTTATAATCAACGATATATTTACGTTATATACAAAACGTAACCAACAAAAATATCTTAATTCGTGAAAAATGAAAAAAAAAATTATTTAAAATGATGTACCTGATTTCGGACCAAGAATGCGTGGTTAAAACACGTTTTATGGACTCAAATCACTCCATTCCTAGCAAATTACTTTATAACAAAATAGTTATTACCAAATTTAATTGAACAAATAAGACTAAATATCAAAAATTATGTACGGAATGAAGAGTGCTAATTACAAATACATTAAATTACAATTCTACATTAATCAAATAAAGACACTTCGAAAATCTCTTTGCTTTACAAATATTCATAAATTCAAAAATATCCCAGCACAATATAAATTATTAATATAATAAGACAATTCTAATTTACTTTCTTTAAAAAGAGGAAAGTCTAATCAAATCAGGATTTCCCAATGGTCCTATTTTTTTTCAAATGGCATAAAAACTATATGAATATTTTATAATAATATTATAACACCTCTCTCCCTTTCATTTCATCTAGGATCATTATTTAGCTTATATAAACAATCACACAATTTCACAGTAAAATGATGCAGAAATCATAAAAATACTATTACTTATGGTTTTTTAATAGATTTAATTTTTATGACTTTATATGCATGTTAAAATTATTTATTTTTTAACAATAATAATTATATAAAACTTATTTAGTTATATGCAATATTTACAAGTTTTTATTTTATTGTATGATTTTTTAAAAATTATTGTCATGTATTTTTTACATGGCAAAAGAATTGTAGACATTTAAGCTTCTTATAATTAATTTTTGGTTCCATTTATTTCTCATTTATATTTTTTTTTTCTACTTTCGGCTTAAACTTATTTTATTTTCTTATACGGGCATATATCTCACTTTTATTATATTCCAGAATGTGTATTGCGTTTTTCCTGATTTTCTATTTTTTGTTTATATTTATCTAAGCTTAAGATTTATTTTTAATATATTTCTAATTCTTTATATATTTCTTATAGCCATCTAGAGTTTATAGTCCATTATTTTTAATAAGTTTTTAGGTAGTTATTTTTATTTTGTTATATTTTAAATGGCATGTTTTTATATAAGCTTTTAAGCTATATGATTATTTTTCTATTTAAATTTAATTATTTTTTGGTTCTTTCCAAATCTTTTTTACTTATGGAAATATAATTATGAAAAAAGTTTTCATCTTAATGACTCTTACATTAAAATAAATTTCTGTGATTTTATTTGTGCTCGTTGCTATACTATTGTGGTATGTATTATATTTTTGAAAAATTATCATTTTAGTGTCTTTGTCAAGTATTTTTCGGTTCTATTATTGGTTTTTAAACTAATTAGTATATTTATGATGTTTTTGTATTTTGTATAAGGTGATTTAACTTTAAGTCTGTTGTGGATTTCAAAGAAATCTAATATTTCCTTTTACTGTTTGAATTATTAAGGATAACGCTCATTTTTTGGATCTGTGTATTAAGATGTATATTACTTTTTGTTTTAATATTATCATTAGCTTTAGCATAATTATTTTAAGATCTTTGCTGGTTTGGAATACAAGTGGTTTTGATTATCTAAGTGATGATATAGGTGGAAATAATTCTACTATATGTTACTAACAAATTTATGTACAATTATGAAGGTTATGGTTTCTATAATGTTTGTAAAATTAAAGGAAATATAAAGAAAACACAGGAAATATAATTACAGTTAAAAAGCTCATAAATGTACCTAAAATTTCTAAAGATCCTTATTGTTCAACAATTTCATATTAAATTTGGAACAGTTCAAACAATTGCAATGCTTATATTTCAAAAGCAGATAAGTTAATACAAAAGTCTTATACACACAAGATACTATTACTAAATTTAATAAAACTACTACCATTAAAAATAGTAAAAAAAATGTTTATATTTAAAACAATAGAAATTAAAAATTTATTTGCTTCTCATAGTTAAGAATTTTAAAACCTCTTTAATTCGATAGACATACATGGATGATCCAGTTAAGATGTAATTAATTATTTATAATAATTAAATATTTAAACCTTCAGTCAATATTGAACTTAGAGAAAACTATATTAAATAGAACGATAAAAAATTGAACAAACTAGAGATATTCCTCAGGAGGACCTACGAATATATATTATTTTATTACAAATTTGGCGAATATATACTTACATTATTGGGAATGTATTTATACTGATAGAGATAATTTTATTATTTATAGCTATATTGATGATTTATTTGTTTTGAATTATTATAAGTTTACTGATGATAAACTTAACTTATATTTTTATCCTACATATTTAAATCTAAATCTAACTAATAATAGTGATAATAGTAAATATGAAATGGAATATTCAGACATACAATTGAAAATTATAGGTATTAATTGAATTTATAATATGAATATGAGTAATATTTATGACAAGAAAGACAGTTTTAAATTTCATATTTATAAGGTATATTACTGAAGTATATATTTCTACTTTAAGAAATATAATTATTAATTATATTATTATAAATAATGATTTAGTAAATAGTTATAAGTTTAAAAAATAATTATAAGTTTATCACAAGTTGCATAAATTCAAATTATCCTAATAATTTTATTAATAAAAATTCTAAAATGATTAAGATAAATTAAAAATCAAATTTTGTTTTTGTATCGATATGAATATGCATGGTATACACGCACACACGGATATATATATGGGGTATTTTATGATATAAAATTTATCTAATTGTTTTAGCATATATTATTAAATATTTTTTTAAGAAATAGATTACATCTGTGTAAAACTTTTATAATTATAAATTTTGATTTTATGAACTCTTTAAGTTTAAACTCTTCAACCAGAGGTCGATATGTATTTTAGAACTATCTATGTTTACGATTTTCTTAAATGTTATTTAAACCTATTATTTTTAACATGTTTGTTTTCTAAAATATTTTTTTATATCTTTTATATTGATTTTCGTGGTACATAGGTTATTTAAAGAATGTTTTAAACTGGTTGGATAAATAAATTTAAGTAAATTTCTTTAGCTTAGCGAAATCAAGTAAATCAATCAATAGTGTTCGACGATTAAAAACTCATAGAATTATCGCGCTATATATCGAAAGGTATTAGAACCTCTGTTAGCATTGGAGGTAAAGGTTTTATAACATTTATTTTAAAAAATCTTAAATAATGTGTGTATAATTAAGTATACTTTTCATTGATTAAGTACATTTATATGGTTCAACTGAATTTGAACCTTTGTTGAATTACTGTTCGATATTGGAAATTTTGCTTATCTAGGTTTTACCTATTGTGATAATGTATATACTAAAGTTATTATGGTTGGATCCATACAACCAGTTTAAACTCACTTTTCTCAGTCCTAAGTCTGAGACAGTATTTGAATTACAATATCTGTGTTATTGAATTTTTCTTCAATCTGTTTCTTTGTATTTCCTTTGGTAAAGTTTTGATTATTTAACTTGGTTGTAATTCTTAAAATTATTATTTTCATTTTTGTTTTGCTTTGAAATCACCACGATTAATATATATTTTTGAAATTCTATTCATTTTTATTTAGATTTTTTTTTAACATTATAATATTTTGTGTGCCTTAAATTTTTGATAATATTTTTAACATGAATGTTTTCTTTATTTTCTACATTTTCTTTTATTGATTAATCCATAGTGTTTGTCAGCTAATTGTTCTAATTTTCTTAATTTTAATTTCTCAAGGTATCTATACACCTTTAAAAGGCCATTTCTGTCAAAATTTTCAATTTTCTAATTTTAATATCAGTTTAAAATTTTTGATTTTCAGTTTCTTTCAGTCAGTTTCTTTCTGATAGTGTTTGAATTTTGCTTATACCTTATTTAAAACTTAAGTTACAGGGATTTGAATTTTACTCGGTAGCTAATTTTTAATTGCATTTGAAAGTTTCCTTTTGATTTTTCTCAAAATGAGTTTTTTCGACATATTCTCATATGGCAACAGAGATATCAAAAAAGGTTATGAATCAAATTAATTAAAATTTTGCAAATATCTTCCTTATATAGTTTTTAAGCCCTCCTCTACGACTTTCACGGTTGTAAAATTGATACGCTTTTAGTAACAAATGTGTAAATCATGCATTGCTATAACTTTTTTTGATTTTTCATTGTTATTCTACTCGAAACAAAATAAATATTGTAGAAATATGATTTTCATTATGAAAGTAGTACCAGCCCTAAAAATGTTACGATGAATAAGATGAAATTTATGGAATAAAGATATTATGAGTGTTTTTCGGATAGTCAATTTATGAACTATTTTCTACTGTACTATTTATATACTATTTTCACCATGATTCCCACTCCAATTTTTTTTCATTAAAAGCAGAATTTTAAATGTGTTTTTATAGTTTTAGATTATATTTTAGCATTAAAAAGGATTTTGAAATTAAATATCAATATAATTCAAAAAATTTCTCCGAAGGTGTACGGATACCTTAATAGCTTTAATTTTTAAATTTTTATGATTTTATACGCATGTTAAAATTATGTTTTTTAGCATTAGTGATTATATAAATAATTATTACTGTTAATATATTATATTATGTGCTATAATTGTATATAAACCAATACCTTTATATATATTAATTCTTTTCTCTTGATATTTGCGATGCTGTTCCTAGTTGTTTGGCAGTAAGATTGGTTGGAATTTTTAGTTAATGGTTTATTTTTGTATTGGATTTAATATTATTTGTATAAAACATTTAAGAACATTTTTGCTTACTTTCGTTAAAACTTTCTATTTATTTTTAACTTATGACAATATGTTTTTTTGGTTAATTTGTTTATGTACTGATTTTTTCAATTAATTGTGTAATTTTTAGCTTTAAGGATTTTAGTTCTAATAAATTTTTTAAATAAAATTTTTTTGGTTATAATTTGTATTTTAGTTTGATTTGGTATATGCATATAAATATCCTTTTATAGATTTAATATGTGTGATAAAAATTTATTTTATAATAATTCATATTAATATTGTATATAAAATAATAATTAATATATATAGAAATCATACAGGAATAAAAATGCATTTTAAAGGAAACATTTCTTAAATAATAAGCAAATTTTTAAGAATTATGCTTCAAAATGGACATACAAATTACAGGAAAATGTAAATCAAAGACAAAAAAAAAATCTCTTTTGAAAAATGAGATTGAATGAAGATCTCATAAGAAAGAAAAAAAGAGTGCAAGTATATATAGTAAAATATCTCTCTCTCTCTATATATATATATATACTTTTCTTAATCTTCATTTCTTTGAATTTTTATTTTATTCTTGTATTTTTGTGTCAATGAGCTCTTTTGTACTTTAGGTTTTTGCAATTCAGTTTACCAATTCGCAAAAGTTGCAGGGTGGTACCATCAAATTAGTTTAACCCCGCTTATTCGGTCATGAACCCTAAATTGCTTTACGACATTTTTTTCATTTATTTTTTATTTTATTTTATTTTCACATTTCTTTTTGTCTTTTAAAATATTTAATGAATTAGTTTTCATAATTTTCCAGAATATATATTCATAAACTAGAATCTTCTTGTGTAACAATTATAATTTGTAAACTGTGTATAGTAATATTTCTCTACGAAATAATAGCAGTTATAGTAATAATATAAGTATTCAAAATATTGTTTTTATTTATTAAACTGAGAATACGAAATTAAATTGCAATATTCGTAATAATAAGAGGTATAAAACTTGTCAGAAGATCAATAATGAACAATTTAATATTAACTCTAAATTTGTTTCTTTTTCTTTCAAAATATATAACTGTATTTACTGACTGAACTGTAAAATTTGTGATTGTAAATATATCGAATAAACTTACAATAATATTAATATTCGTGTCCAACATTCGAATGAATAACTTTAAAGATAATAAAAACTGTAATAAAATTAAATTTCGACACTTTTTTACACATAAATTTGAAAATGGTATGTTAACTATTATTATGATTGTATCTAATTACAAAAGAATATGATTTGATAGTTGTTATATAAAAGCTTCTGACATTTTATATCCATACGGTCTTAGTGCTATAATTTTTAATAAAAAAATTAAGTCAAATTCTTTAACAAGATAACAACAAAAAGTATTTTTTGGGGGGGAATTGCTGTTGCAATACTCAAAATGTTTCAAATAACATTGATAATAATAGTAAAAACAAAGATAGCAAAAAAAGAGAAAATGTATGGATATGATGGCATATTTTTTAGATGCTAATTTAAGGACTGTGAATAATATAATTATTATATTTATGATAAGAAAGATAATTATAGTTTCTGTATTAAAAAGTTACTATCTTTAATAGCAATTTCAGTTAAAATATTTTTAGAAACATTTAAAATAATTTTTTTACTTGGCAGTATCAAATTAGTTAATATACCTTCCGATATTCAAAATAGCTAAATGTCTTTTCTACATGTGGTAAAGCTGATTATCCTATTAATTTTTAAAGAATAAGTTAAAATATAAGAATTATAAAATTGTTTAATTGATTTTTGTTTTTTATAATTCTTGAATTTTTGATAATTTTGTTATATATATACTCTTTCTTTGCATTTTAAAAGTTTCTAAAAAATTACGTCTTGAAGAATTTCCTTTTTTAAATTTTTGTTAGCTCTTAGTTATAAGATTTTTCAATTTTCCTAATTGTTGTATTGGCTTATTATTATTATCTGGATATTTCTAGAGTTTAGAGTTTGCATTCTAGCAACATTTAAATACAGTTTTCTTAGAGTTTAGTGTTTGAATTCTGGAAGCGCTAGTGCATTCTAGTCCAAGTCCGAAAATTGATGTATGATGTTTGGTGATTGACAATGTTTACCTAAGTAGCATGTTTTTTACTCATTTATTATGCTTTTTCAAGAATTTTTACGACTTGAAATGATAGTATTAATGAGTACATACAGTGAGTAATATTATTCTCCTTTTATATATTTTCCAAAAGTGTTCAGGTTCTTAAGAAAAATTTGAAATTTTTGATATTTTGCTTTTTTTTACTCTTCTGATATATTCTCTATCCTTCATATATATATATATATATGTGTGTGTGTGTGTGTGTGTGTGTGTGTGTGTAACATTATTATAGCTTTTACAAAATTAATTAAACCGATAATTAAAATTTAGTTTTAAAAACTAATTATTAATAAATATACATTCAAATATTAGTATAATTTTAATAATATATTTAATATTATTGTATATTTTGCATAATTGTTATTAAGGATAAATAAAGAATGTTGTTTTAAAAAGTTATTTCCATTTTACATTTCTCAAACAATACAAAATATATTAAATAAGATATGCAACTTTATTTACTACTACAGCCTACTATTCGGGAGGTATAAGTTTTTGGAATATTGAAACTATTAAATATGTATATTTGAACTTGTTATAAGTGATGTTTTCAGTTATTATTACAATATTTTGGAGTTTTGTATTAAAACAAGTAAACATTTTATTTTATAACAGACTGAAATGTTTACCTCTTTTGCAACTAAATTATTTATTTGATCTTTTTACAAAATAGGAATATGAGTTTGATATCAAAACTTTGAATATTGATATGTTTTATTTTCTAACGTTCTTTACTGCACACAGTTACTTTTCACTTGCATATTTTTCTACTCTTTCTGGGTTTATGTAGATTTCCATTTTTATAGCTGCCAAGAAATTTGAATGGGAGGAAGTTTGGCATACCGTGAAACTAGTCTTACTCCACCGTTCAGTCTTATTCTTTAACATGGCTAAATTTACATTTTGATTTGCAGTGTATTCGTCTTTCTTTTCGATTTTCTTCAATAGGTTCTCTTTATTGATAGCGGTTTTTTTACTGTAAGTGACAATATGTTCGTTATGTTGAAGTCTTATTTTTAAATATATTAGTATTATTATTAAGGAAATATTTTTTGTTACTTAGTGCGTGACTGAAATGTTAAAATTATAACCGTTATTATACAATAAATAATCTGCTTAAAAATTATATATATGTTTATAAATTTACAGAAATAAATTCTTTTCATGTGTCATTATCATTTCTAATGCATTACAATTACAAAAAAATCGAAAAGTTATGAATCCAGTAAAAATATCAACAGTTTTAGTCTAAACTTTTAAAACTTTTTTTAAGTCAGTAGACTGACCTATAAAATATATGTTTTATAATAAAATGATGCTTATGTGATACTGCAATAATGAAATTCCAAACACCATATAAAAATAATAAAAGGTGGCAAAGTAACATCTTGATCTTTTTTATTTTTTCGGACTTTATTTGAAAATATTTTTATTATTTTTTCTTAAATGCATGTGTATTTATATAATATGCATTCCATTTTATCGATTAGAATGTAGTAATTGTTCGAGCATCGATTAAAGGAAAAATGATTCATTATTTTTCTTGCATCGAATGATCTTCATTATATTTTATTTAGTTAGATTTTCGTGACTCTGAGGTTTCGTAAAAGCCTAAGCTTTCCGAAACCATATATGTAAAATAAACAGCTTGAAAGGCAAAGTCATGTAATTCATGAAACATAATCGATACATTACGCTCAACCAGTAAAAATATTTTCAAATTAATTTATTAAAAACTCAACTAAGCTTACATTAACCATGGCTTATACATTCAATAGTCTTTTTTATAACATGTCATCATTCTGTTATTTAATTATATGCTAGTTTTAATTTACTGCTCCCTCCGAAAACTTTCATAATAATTTTTTCTGTTCCTTGAATAATGTTTCCATGTCCTAACATGTATGCATACCAAATTTAGAAGAGCTAATATTATCAATTATCTACATATAAGTCTAAACAGAGTAACGAGAATATGAATCTCCCTAAATGTGATATTTTCGGCATAAAATTAATGATAAAATATTTTTCTAATCTTTAAACTTTTACACATTTGAATGTATCTAGGTAAATATGAACAAGCTCAGAATTCTTAATGATGAAAGCATGCTCATTCTGAGCAAAATTTAGGATATTGAAGTTAATTGAAATTTTTTAATGTAAAATGAAGGTCAGAGCCTCTATTCTCGGCAGTAACATATATCACTATAACTAAAAAAAGATTAAATCACAAAATGTTTACATTCGTCTTTATTGAAAAGAATTGTACAAAATATGTTTAAACTGCCTGATAAAAAAGATACAAGACTCGCATATCGGATCAAAATAACAATTGTAAAATGAATAAACTTTACTAGCTATTAAAAACATTTATTTGTAAATTCTAAACTACTGTATAAACTATTATTTATACAGTTGTAATTTTTCAACTTAATGGTAACTAAGATATTTATAATTTTTGAAAGTACGAAAACTCACTCTCAAAAAATCTTTATTATAGATGTGAGTGAGATTTAAAAAAATATCTGTTTTTGAAGACAGATTGCGTTTCTACGATAAGTTTGTATTATAATTGTGTTCTTCCATGTTAAATGGCTCCAAAACAAACTTGATATTGATTCATAAGTTAGTTCTGATTTGGCAGCCATTTCCTACCAAATCAAAATCGTTGAATTGTCAACATCCATACACCGTTGATGAGACCCGGACTCATCATTATTCATTAGAAACCAAGCAACAATCAAAATAATAGACTATTTCTGATTATTTTGTTTTATAAAGAAGGGGAAGACGCTCACATTGGTCGAAAAAATTATTTAGATGATTTTTCGCCAAAAATATCATCAAAACAATTCATCGAAGATTTCATTAACTTCTGAGAAAAAAAGGAAAAGGATCAAATACTAAAGGGAGTTAAGCCATTTCCAATATGGGTACTGTAATACCTTTTTTTTTCATATTTACTATACTTAATAAACACGCAGTGTTTAACAAATAACAACAGAATTTATCAATACTTTGCGGTCTTTCTCTGGTAGCTCTCATTTCCTCTCCTACATCTCTGTCATGAGTACGATCCTTTTGATTACATGACATCGGTAAGCCTTCCTCGAACAAGAAAGAAGTCTGCAACAATTTTCTCGAGCCAACAGAAGCCAAATAACTTAGATACTTTCTGAATCATCCTCGTATACATAAGAGCAAAGCATTTCCCCTTCCACATCGAGATATTCTTGTTTTAATATAAATATCATGCTACTAAGACTTAAAAGTGTTTTCACATCTTTAATATTATACAGTCAACTAAATGTTACATACTTTTATAAGAAACAATTGTGATTAATACCGACCTTTCGGACGAAATTAAAATATATTCGCAATAAAGACCTTAATTACTGGGAAAAACACTTTGATTCATATTCTATATTAAATGACACCAAAAGCCGTTGACTAATGTTATAATTTTAGTGTCAAAAATATAAAAATAAAGTTATTTTCAATAATTTTTAAATTATTTTTATTTTTAAAATTCTTGGTGCTGTTGACATTGCTCTAGACCAGGGGTCGCCAAACTTTTTTGATCATCGCCCCCTATATAATTTTTCGAAATCTCCATAGACCCCCACAAAGGTAATTTTCAGGTAATTAAAATAAAACTATATATTAGTCTAAATATTTAATAAATCAGAAACAGTAAGTAAAGTAGCTACAGATTTTTTACTTCTTAATGAGATGAGTGTGCCTGGTGTTTCTTGGCAAGGTTCGCTATATTGGGTTCGAAATTAGTATGTTTTAACCGTAAATCCCCTCGAAGCTCCACATTTAATTTATTTCTGTTTTTAGTTAAAATTGAATTAACGTGACTGAAACCGGCTTCAACCATATACGAACTTGGAAACAGCATAAATGGCTGAGCCATTTCGTAAAGTTTCACATATTTTTGCTTTATATTTATATTTGTCCAAAATTTATGTACTGTCAAATTTTTAATAAGCGTTTTTGCTTCAAGATCGGACAATAGTTCAGCAAGCTCATCTTGTATGTTGATGTCGACGTTATCAATTTGCGCCGAAAATGGCGCAATAATCCAATCAGGGATGTCGATGTTTTCCAAATCAACAAAGCGCAGTTTAAAATCGTCGCTTAATTTTTGAAGATGATTTGTATATATTTCCAAGTCTTCTTCTTTTATTTTTAATTGTTGCAGATTTGAAAAATACTTATAATCCTTACGTAACAATGAAGATCTAAATAAATTTAATTTTACTTGGAAGTCTAACAGTATTGTCCGAGCTTGGATAATTGTTACATCTTTTCCTTGCAGTTTTGTTTGAACGTCATTAAATTTTCCAAATAAGTCTGCTAAATAAAAAATATGGTTCTTATTGTTTTGGAGTTCATTGCTTAGAACAAGATTTATTTCGTTCAGAAATTCTGTCGTGGAGTCAAATAAATTGACGAGCCGTTGCAAGCATACACCTCTAGACAACCATCTAACCTCGGTGTGCAGAAGTAATTGGTTAAATAACTCATTGTTTTCCTCACAAAGTTTGGCAAATAATCTTGATTTAAGAGGTTGAGCTTTAATTTGATTAAAGCTCAACACGGATAAGCCTCAATCGCTCTTCTGGCTACATACTATGAGTCGTGCAAATTACAAACTGGTCACAAGGTCAAGTTGTGACGTCACGGTATACATACGAAAACACATAAGGAAAAAAGGGGCAGATTGTTTTCTGATTTATTATTTTATTTTCTATAAAGAATATAATATTAAGTCAATTATAAAAATATTTTAAATTTTTACGTACGCAGTTAGATATGTGTGATTTGCGTATTAAGAACTGTTTTTCCTTCGAGTCCCAATAGACCCCCATTCGACCCCTTGGGTCAGATAGACCCCCTACTGTTGTTAAATAGACCCCTAGGGGTCTATATAGACCACTTTGGCGACCCCTGCTCTAGACAGATGAAAACTTCTCTACATGAATTCGTTTGAGTATCAGGTATTATGAATACAAAAATGTGACTGGTTTCAATTAAATTGTTTTACTTTATCACGAGCAAACAGAATACAAGAAGGTTTAAAATGTTCTTTATCTGATTTCTATTGTTATGGTAAATTATTGAATTTATTATACTAGTAAGAATTTTCTTGTGTTAACATGATGAACCACTTAAAACTTGAAATATTCGTACCTTCCTGTTACAATTAACAGGCTGTGAATGTATACATGGTTTATTTCAATTCAAAGAAGCAGTCCATATAGTTTACCTTCGATTGATCTGACGAGCATTGAACTTAAACTACATCAAAATCAAACATTCATTAGATCAATTAAAAAACTAAAATAATAAAATTTAGAATCAATGTGATAGTTGAGAATTTCCAAAATATTCAAAAACTCTTTAATAATAATTAACAAAAACTATTAGTTGATTGACCAACAATTACTAAAGTAGGCATTTATCGAACTTTATGTATTCAGTTTTAAAACATCGTACCTTCTGGTAAGTATGCCTTCATATATATTCGTATGACAGAATTTTCTTAAGTAAAATCTAAATTTGTATAATTTTTCACTCACAAATTCATGTTATATATATAAAAAGCATTTTGACTGAGAAATCTTAGTAATAAATTTATTTTAAGAACATCGTTTGAAAGTTACAAGGAAAAATATTAAGGAAATATATTTGGAAAACTTGTTTTATAATACCTCGTAAGAAACAATAGTGTTGCCAGTTAATACTAAAAGAATAGAATCTTGCAAAATTCTTTGGCTATTTTAAATGTAAAATTACTTTTAAAGCAAAATACATTGAAAATATTCAAATTAAAAAGAAATACGTGTACATTTAATGTTATGATCGATTGTACATCATAACCTCAAAATGCTCAAATTACTATCAGTTAGCTATAACCTCAAAAGAAACTGCAATATTCATTAATGAATGTCCTTTGTTTCATCTTGAGAAATTTAAATCCGTACGATCCCTAGTTTAATGAAAGAAAGTTTCCTTCTTACTTCAGTTAAAATACTTGCGCTAATCAATCCATTCCCAAACTGCTGGTATGGTGTTTCTGAATATTAATCCTTAAATAATTTATTTTATATATATGCAATGTTTTAGTCACTTCTATGGCGTTATCATGGCAACAAAATTGATAAAATCAAAAGTGTTTATGTGTGTGAAGATTGTGAAGATTAAATGGCGATTATAAATAACCACTTACATTCAGGTAACTCATCTGTTAAGCCTATTCTGAGTTAATATAAATGTTGAATTACTTTAAAAAGTTACATAAGGTATCCGACTACGTTAAGAACTTGAATTTGGGAGAAAATATCGATTTTTTAAATTTATCTATTACAATATTTGAAATCTTCCGTTTCTAAAGCTACTTTTCATTTGCACCTATGATACATAGAAATGAGTTTATCAGCATTTTAATATCAGCCGATTGCCAAAAAAGAAGCCGGAAGTCGCTATTTCGAAACCGGAAGATAGTTTTTTTCTCATAAATATTCCTTTTTTTCTTCTATTTCCTTCATATTTAAAAAAAAAAAAAAAAAAAAAACTTTTAAAATATATTGGCTTATTTTGAAATATATGACATCGCCTTTAGCAATAAAATTTCCAAAATATCAAGCTTTTGTTTGACCCCATAAAGTAAATTAATTCCGAAATTTCAGTGTCAATGTAGATACTTTATTATTTTGCTGAATTACATTGTTTGAATTGGGTTCGATTTTTCCAAGTAATTATCATTTATTTATGTTTGAAACAACGCTTTAAGTTTTATAATAGCTTTTTAGATTATTTTTATTTTAACTATCGGTAGTATGAAAAGCAAACGATTTTCGTTGCTGTCAACAAAAGTAGCCAGAAAAAAAATTAGAGTTACAATAAAATCAAATATTTTCAAGAAAAAAATAAACAAGGTTTTACTTTTAAAATGTGAGGTTTTGAGTTTATTTGATATATTCTTTGATTTCTGTACATGTTGTAACTTTAAATCTATTTTCTGAAGAATTGCATTCTTAGTAAATTTACTGTTTGAAAAGGAGATAATTCAAAGATTTTATACATATATATATACATTGGTAGAAATGTTTTCTTATAGTTCTTGAGAATCTGGACTAGGAAATTTTGTAAAGTTTGATTCATAATTGAAAATTGAATTTATTTATATTTTAATGCATAATAATGTAGAATTTTTTAAAAAACTTATGTTGTTATTTCAACTCACAATAACTCTGATAATACTGTGAGTTATGAAAACTTTTGAAGCCCAGGCTCTGCACAGATGCCATATCTATATATGCATATGCAAAATAACAATGTTATAGAAGGAGTTTTCATGAAAATAGAATATTTTGAAAATATGCCATTCTTTCCTTGTCTTGAGCTAAAAATTTGCATTTTAATTTTTTTTTTCTGTAGTAAAATTTTTAAAGCAATTTTTATGAATATTCTAATTCAGAAGACACTAAATATCACTTTATTCATTTATACGATGTTTTATTTTCTTTCAAAATCAACCGTTCCGAACGTTGTTGGATACATTAAGCTTCATCTGCTAAAATAAATATAATTATTTTCAAATATTTTCTTTCTATGGAAGAGCTTTTTATTGCATTATTAATTAGATTTATTAAAACGAAATAAATTCATCTGAGAAAGGATTATTATTAAGTTAAATTTTATAAAACATCCTTTATCTTACTAGTGTCCATAAAACTCTGTAGCAAAAATACTTTAAAAAATGTGGAAAACTATATTTTATTTTATTCCATTTAAAAAAGGATTCATTCTTTGAGATACTGTTCCCAACTTTCTAATATCTGAGTCCTTTATTCCTAAATTCGATACTTGTTCCAAACGTTCTGAAAATGAATTTGCTGCGAGATCGATTTCTTAAAGTGTAAGAGAGAATCATATGTCAGCCGAATTTTGGAATGAAAGCTTAGAGATCAAATAAATTAGTTTTGAATCAATTTTATATTATAAATTTTCACTTTGAATTCAATGCGCATGAAAAACTGTCTTGATTTGAATTTAAGAAAAATGTTTTATTATTTAAAGTACTTATGTTTTAATAAGCATCCTCATCTGTATAACTTTATTTTCTGAGTTTAGATTTTTATTTATTATAAAGTTCTATATAATCAAACGATTGTACTTTATAATGGTGACTTCTCTTCCAGTTACTTTAACACACACATATATTTATATATATGTGTGTTAATGGAACTGTGTGTGTTAAAGGAACACACACACATATATATATGTGTGTGTGTGTGCGCGTGCGTGCGTGCGTGCGTGTGTGTGTGTGTGTGCATGTGTGTGTGTGTGTGTGTGTTCAAAAACGTGGTGTCCAGGTACAGTAAAGTGACTGCGCTATGCACTAATATAAGAGACCACTGATAGCACCCCTGGAGGAATACTTGCAGAATTAATGATCTTATCTCGAAAACGGTATGAGATAAGGAAGGAGGGATGAATGACAAAATTGTAGATTTTCATCAATTTAATACGAAAAGACACCTTGAAGACATTAATGCTTAAAATGTACATGTGTTTGTTCGTGATAAGGATGGTAGTATTGTAGGATGGCAGGTATAACAGGGAGGTGTATTATCATATGCTATCACATATCTGAACAGCAGATGAAGAGAGATAAGTGAAAACTGAGACCTTTCAAAAAAGTAGTGTTTGGAAAATCCTAGCAAATTAAGTGCTCCATTAATACCAGCCTACACTTCATCAGGCATTACTGGATAGGTATGCTGAGAAATGTTACGCATGGTGCAACTTTGTCATGAACCAGATAGAGGTTCAGGCATCATTCTTCGTAGATACAGAGTGGATGGATGAGCCATGCGTTTTGTAGAATGAAATGATGAATAGGCGGGACACCGATTACAGGGTACTGGAAAATCCTACATGTTTTGTCAACATTTGACATCAAATGCTGTTTTTGATTATTGATTGGTGTGGAATTTGAAATAGCAGTCTTATATTTTACCAGGACTCGCAATTTAGAGCTTCTATGCCAGATTTCGTATAGAACCTGCTGTTGCTTCAACTCCGGAATGTATGGTTCTAATATGATGTCATGCTTTTGCACAAGACATCACATGTGAATTAGTAACTAGTGGAGACATTCAGGGTACAAATAACAGGATATGGTGATTTCTAAGAGTGTCCTCCGTATTCATCTGATCGGACTAACCTGTGGGGACACCTCAAATAGCAAGTGTATACAACCCAACCCTATAAATATAGGACATTAGATGACTCATTACAAATGCTTGTGGTAATTTGTCAGTTGCTATACTAAAACATATACAATGTGAAGTTCAAACAAACGTCCAGATGTACGTTTCAGCTGATGAAGAGAAAAATTGAAAACCGAAAATATTCTTGTATAATTATTTGATTTTTTTTTCTCTTTCTTAGATCGTTTCGTCCTGTTAGAGTGTAGGAAATCACGAACAAAAAATGCTCGTTTTAAACGTTTTGATTTTAACATGAATGTCCACTAAATGTCTCTTCGTACTTAATTGATGTTGATGTACAATTTTGTCATGCACTTTCCCGCCGTATCACATACCATTTTCGAGATAGGAGCAGTAACACCACAGTTTTCCTGGAGGCTCTGTCAGTGGTCTCATCTAGTCATGCATGACCACTTTACAATACCAAACAACTACTTTTATGACTATAGTTGAAGCCTTTCGTAAGTTAAGAGGGGCGAGACGGACTTCGTGGGACAGCCTGTCTATGTGTGTGTGTGTAAGTGTGTTCATGCGAGAGCGTGTGTATCTTTTTGTTTTATTGTTATATATACTCGTATATTTGAAACGTTTATACAATTATAAGATACAATACAAGTTTAATGAAATAACCAGTTTTAAATATCCCTATTTTACTCAGTAACATTGTTATTTTGAATGAACATTGAATTTAATCAATAAAATTCATTATTATCAGATGTGTACCTAAACGTGTGAAATGTAAGCAATATATGTAAAACACTGATTTATTCGAAATACAAACGAACTTTATCAGCATCAAAAGGGTTGTTTTTTTTTGTTGATTATATAATCTTTAATGTGTTATTTATATCGTTACATTGCAACATCTAAAACTTTAGTGTAAGTTCATAAACCAGATTTCAATAAAATTTTCTCTCGTTTTTACAAAACAATGTGAGAAATAAACTAATAATTAAATCGTTCATAAACAATACTAACCAGCATAATGCTAAATTTTCGTTCACATTTCGCAAAGAATGCGAAATTAAATTTAGAGCAAAATTATATTACTGGCTTTAAAATGTAGAACTATATATTAATAAAAGAATTCCTTTTTTATTTAAATATATGACACAAATACAATTACCACTAATGTTTCAAGAGACTATAATAACCAATATTCTACTTTTTTATTTGGATCTTTTATGTTACCAAAGTGAATTACTAAGTTTGAGGTGAAGTTTGTTCCAACTGCAGAGATAAAAAAAAAAAAAAGATTGGTAACTGATTAATTTACGGGGCTCCTATTAGAAAAACA
Organism: Nephila pilipes; assembly: GCA_019974015.1. Lineage (NCBI taxonomy): Eukaryota > Metazoa > Arthropoda > Arachnida > Araneae > Nephilidae > Nephila > Nephila pilipes. The sequence goes on from BMAW01112328.1 coordinate 28,680, forward strand.
TTAAATTTTATTTATTTAACAAAATATCAATCGAATATTGAAAACCTTATATTATTAACCAGTATAATTTTTTCAGTTCTGTGCATACCCGGAAGTGTCTGACATGAAACTGTTCCCGACTTTTGCCCGTACTAGGCCGTCCAACACCCAGATCTCCCGATCAGTGTCATCCCTCCTCCTGACCTTTGGTTGGATGAAGGTGTCCTTTCTCTATTCCACTGAACCCGATGGAAGCTTCAGGGAGATTTCTCGGACCATTGTGAGTGCACTCGATGATGCTGGAATCCAGGTCAAATTCTTAGGAACGTGGTCGTACATATACCATCATGGTTATGGCGAGAATCCTTTTGACAGATTGGTGGAGCAGTCTTACCAGGAAAGCAGAAGTAAGTACAAAATGCTTTTGATTGAAAAAAATATTATTTATGATAGTTTATTAATGCAGCTCTCAGACTATCGGGGATGAATGTCTTTTTCAAGCAACGGTAAATTGTGAGAGTTCGCAAGCTTATTTCCCTTCGATTGTACTTACAGGAATTTCTATGATATAGTTTGATTGAAGATTCTCGACTTACGTAAATCATCATTACTATTTAAAATTGAAGTGTAGGGTATAGAAGCAGATAGAAGGAATATTGTAAGTGATAGAAAGCTGAAGGAGAGTTTTAGTGGATAGTAAAAATAGAGGAAAATAGAGGAAACTATAGTAGGAGATATAGGTGACAGTGGTAAGAAAGAGCAATAGATGCTGACTCAGCAATCAATGCGAAATTTTCATAGGTGAATCGATATCTAATCTGATCCCAGAGAATGCGTTTAATACTGACTTGAATTTGGATAGTTTCGTGGGAAGATAAAGTTGCATTTTATAATATTGTTTTTTAGGTTCAGATGCGTGTAGGGACCTATTCCATATTCTTAATGTAAATATTGCTTGCTGGGTCATTATAAAGAAATACCAATTGAGATATTTCTGAATAAATTCTTCCCTTCAAGAGTTTTTTTTAATTTTCTCTATTTAATTTAATATGAATCAAGTACCAAGTAGCAAAGTCTGAACGTCAAAAAAATGAGCTGTTAATATCTCAGTCGACGCTTTATTCTTTATATCCATTCCACTCCAGTGAAAGTATGTAGAGCCCAGAATAAATATAAAGCGCATTAGCCCCATTACATGACGATCTTTGTAGAGACCAGATCGGAACTTGCTACCCATCAGCTACGGATACATTACAGGGTAAACGTACATAACGGCAAGAGGAAAAAAAAAACATCAAGGACTAAGAGTCGGGTTTTTCCCTATTATAATTTGACAGAAAATGGACAAATTCAATGGATTAGGTAATTCAATGGATTAGGTATTCAAATACTGATAAAAGTTTTATCTATGAATATGTGTTATTAACTTCGAAAAAAAAAGAGTTTAATTTGTAATGATCGTTTTTTAAATGTTTGAATAACGATTATTTATTATAGTATCTCACATTTGACTGGTGATCTAACATTGAAGTATTCAATTAAAAATTATTTACTTAAGCACTTGATTAAAGATTAAATATTGTTCAAACAAATATTCCGCTAATTATTGGTCATTGAAGAATTCAGTAATAATTTGCAATTGTGAAATTAAATATCCAATGAATAATTTGTCATGTGTAAACTAACAACAGAAAATTCGTAAATAAGAATTTTAAAAATTTCACTTACCTGTCAGACAGGCGGCTTTTCAAACCATGGAATGAAAATAAACCCAATGAGATTTGCTTGGCATTAAAATAGTTTATTACAAAAATGCATGGCTCATTTTAACAGAAAATAGCATTCGTTATTAAATTTCAAACATATCAGGGTCATCACTCTAGGAGGCAGTTACATATTCCTTAAAGAACCTCTCATGTGGTGCGCAGCGTCCTCTATTCTTTAGTTTCAACAGGCCATTTAAAAACTCATATACAGAATAGTAATTATTTTAGCGATGATTTCAATTTACCTCTAAATTAGAGAATTAGTTTTAATAATAATAATACAAGATTACTTAAAATGATTCATCCGAATACAAAATGCCATATTTTCATAAAAAAAATTGACACAGAATGATACACGAATGCAAAAGGGAAATACTTATTATTTTACAAGTGTTTGATATATTCCTTTAATTACACGTATAATTCGTAATAGTAACACGTATTTAATACGTAATTTAATAACACGTATTTAATACGTAATTTAATAACACGTATTTAATGCGTAGTTTAATAACACGTATCAATTCGATACGTAATTTCTGAAAAACGCGTAGTCATGTGTCAGAGTTAATGGACTGAACAGCTGCAGAAATCCGTTATTTAATTTCGCATAAATTGGAGGGTAATGGTGGCGCATACACTTTTACACTTACTTTATTTACCCAAAGGAAGGAATCGCATGGGGCCATATCAGATGGCCAGCTGTGTAACATCAAATCATCTGGTCCACTGCGACCGATCCAAGTGCGAGGAAGCTCCATGAAAGCTTCTAAAACAGCTTTCGTGAAATAACTTTGCGAAGAACTCACGACAACCATCCGTTTTTCCCAATATAAAGCTCCCATTGTTTTCCTTTGTATTCATGTATTACTTATCAATCTGTGCCATTTATTTTTGAAAATATGGAATATTTTAAAATCAAATGAATCATTTTGAATAATTCTGTATATTGAAGGGATTTTTGTTTTCTAGATATAATTTTCATGCATTAAATAAATATGTTTCATTTGAACCAAAAGAATGAAAAAATATTCGCCAGTTTCGTATTTTGAATGTTTTCTTCGAGTATTTTCAACATTAATTACAATATTATTAATGTTTAAAATTTAGTCCGAAATCTGTCTTTTAGAGCCCAATAAGTTAATTAGTTTTTTGCTAAAAATATCTGAACTGATTATCTGTAGCGAATTAGACATATTGATATCATCTTTTAATAACTTTTCTTTTTAACTGAATTTTTTTTTCAAATTTTTATTACATTAATTTTAAAATATTTTTCTGATTATATCCTCCTTTGACAAAATATTTTAAAGGAATTTAAAAAATTGGCTGATCTTGTAGGTAAATTTCCTTTGCTGTTTTCTTGCTTTTGAATTATATCAACTTATGTCAGACTTTTAGACGTCAATAAATGCGATTTTATTTTCAATATTGTTCTTCTCGTGGGCATCTTTATTTCCAATGAGTTAGTAAAATTATCTTAATATTTTCCAATGCATTATAACTGTCTATTAACCTATTATTAAAGAATTCAAAATTGATTTCAAAGTTTTGTCATAAATCCAATATTACTAAAATTTTGAATAAGATGTTTTGGAATTGACGAATACTGAATGATTCTCTAGAATTATTGTGATATCTTTTTCTATTTCTGTTTTGATAAGCAAAGTGACATTGATAAGCAAAATTATCAAACAAATAGTTTCATTGATTTAACTTTATTTTCCTATTTTAAAATAAATAAAGTTCATTTGACTAAAGCTTATCTAACACATTATTATCGAAAAAAAGTTATCTGACACTCAAAGCTTCTGAGAGTGAGTGGAAAAATAAAAAAAAAATGTTAAAATGACATAGAAATAAAAACTATTGCATTAAAATTATTTTTATTATTTATTATAATTGTATTTAACCGCAGTTTCAAGCATTAATTGACAAGTGTATAAATTAAAACACTCTTTATTTTAGTTTTTAATATTCAGTAAATAAAATAACTTTAACGACGTTTACTTTGCCTTATAAAATCACTTAAGGATAAGTTTGGGAGAGATTTTTCGTACTCTATTTTTTTTTTATGCCTTACCTTTGATTTTATTCTTTTTTTATTAAAATAGCTGATACGGTAAATTAATCAATTCCTAAAATTGAAAAAAAAAAATCATACAAAATATATAGAGATGTATTTATCTTCCATTCGCTTCTTTTCCAAATGACAGGAAAAGTTTGAGTTAATAAAAGAATTATTGTATTTTTAAAAAAAAAAAGTTGGAAATACATTAATCCGGTATCATGAAAATTGCAAACATTTTGCTTCCATAAACTTTATTCAAATGCAAATGCAATATTCAATATTCAATGTAAGTCCTCCCTCTGCGTGGTGTAGAAATTTGATGAGGGAGAGGCCCCCTCTGGTGTCGTCCTCGTCACTTGACCGAGGCTCATAATTGCGATGTCAGTCACCAATAGTTCTCGTGTTGCTTCGAATGCGACATTAATAAAAAAAATTAAAAAAAAAAAATCGGTCTCCTTTAAATATATTTCCTTGAGGGAGTAACTAGTTAGCTTATTGTCACACTAAGGCATAATATTAGGTAATAGGCACAAATATAATATTGAGTCATAATTAAATAATGTATATGATGGTTTTTCACTGAAGCATCAAACAATTATTTAAAACTTTCTCAGCAGTCTCACTCAAAATGCTATCATTTCTAATTTTTGTGAGTGTTGAATCTCCCTGAAATTCTTCATGAATGACTTTCAATATAAATTTTTACTACACACAAAATATTTTGAAAAATTATCGAAGCCCTTTTTGAACTTTCTAAATCCCCCTCCCCTATTTTATCATTTTTGATTGAGTTTTCTCTGAGTGATTTATAATGTATAGTAATATTTAAATACAGTTTCTACTCATGTTGAAATTGCCTCGGGGACTTACATTCTTTAGATAAGTATTCCGAGGTAACTTAGTGGTAATTTTCTTTCCCATTGGGCTTATTGCTTTTGGTCAAAACGGTTCATACTACCCCAAATATCCTGACGATTCAACTCTATTTTCGACCTTTTTCTTGTCTCCAAATTTATACATTTTTTACCTTTTAACGTCTAGGTCACTGATACAAATTGTTTGAAACAGCATACCCAGATTTCGCTCGTGAGCCAATAAACTTCTACTTTCACTTTCTATAAACTTTCTTCCGTATCTCAAGAATCTCAGATTTTTCTAGAAGAACGTAGAATTTGATGTTGACATACCGCTATGAAAACCACATTTCAAAATTTGACGAATGAAGAGATCTCTTTAACAACTATATTTATTAATTATTGTATTACAATTAATCATTGTAATTGTAATTAATTATTGTGATATATATTCAAAAGTTTTCATGATCATTATTTTGCTTTGTTGTGTGTATTTTATATATTTCTGAAAATGTATTGAAACATCTGTAGTGATGGAAGGTAGTCAATGTGCAGCAAGTTACTCTTTCTTTCAAAATCCTTTTTATTCTAAGAATGGAATCTAAAACTTCAAAACACATTTGATTCCTTAGTTTTATCTTTTGTTTGTAAAAGTCACTCTTGAAAGATGCCTTTCTACATTTGTATTACTTATGGATATATTGTTAGTTCTGAAACAATTGTAGCTAAGTCACTTAAAATTGAAAAATGTAGCTTTATCTTAAAGTTGGAATTATCAAAATTTAAATAATATGTAGAATTTTAGCCTATGAGTTAAATTCCACAGAGATAAACATAATTCAGAATAGTTAAATCACATCAAAAGTAACTATTTCTTGAAGTTGAAGTACTCTTTATTCCTCTGGCAGCAGTGCACCCGGAAATGGCCAGAAATTAAATACTTGATAAAAATTAGTAGCACAAATAAAGATTTCCATACTTTTAATGTGTTAAAATGGTCCTTTTATACCTTGTATATATGTGTGATGTTTTGATTGACCGATGATTATAGGTAAATGGAATAAAATATTTTATATAAAAGAACCATACTTTCATGTAATTCAATTGTAACTTATTTTCTTGATAGCTCAAAAAATTTATAATTTTTTTGTTTCTTTCTACGTGACTCCATTACAATCAAAATATTATCTTTGTCCTCTTCATTACAAATAATAGAATTTCGTTCAAACCTGAAGTTTTCCTTTATTTTTGATGTAAGGCTCTCCTATCGGATCCTTATCCATAACAGTGTAGAATATACTTGCTAACAGTCTTTTTTACAAGATTTTAATCCATTGGGATAGTCGTAGTTTTTCTTTCCGTTGTCAAAAGGAAGAGAAACGAAAAATTAAGCCTGTTACTGTTTTTCATAAATGTTTGACAAAAAAAAAAGTCAATGATTTGTATATTGTATTGCCTTTAATGTAATAATTTAAACAATGCAATAAATTAGAGTTAAAAGATAAAGATAGAATGTTTTATATGAATGATTGTGTGTTTCTGAGACAGTCCCTGTATTGTATGAAAAATGTCACATAGGATAAAAAGGTGCTTTAAGGACTTTGTATGTCAGACAATTTTATTTTGAGCTTATTTTGAGATCTTATACATTATAATATGCCTGATGACAAATAATGTTATACTTCATTTATTTGTTATTCACTATTCTCAGGAAAACGTGATAGAAGTTTTCCACAATTTTTTTACAAACCATCAAAAATTAATAACTTTGCTAATATGAGTTTAAAAACTAATATTTGTTCCCTTCGAACGATTATCCACCCTTACCTTTTTGAGATGATTTCTAATACACGGTAAAACTTTTTTTTAAAGTGATATTGGACATTTAACACATATTCATAGAATGGATTAACACAAAAGTAAAAAATTTATATAGACTGACAGTTTTTATGTAATTTTTTCAATCTTGTTAATTGGTTCTTCAAGTAGAAACTCGCAATAATAAAATGTTTTTGTACAGTATTAATATAACATATCCCCGTATATACTCTAAGAAAACAAATGCCTGAAAGAATTATTAAATAATTTCATTATTAAATAAAAAATAATGAAAATTATTAAATAAAAAAATGATGAAAATTATTAAATAAAAAATGATGAAAATTATTAAATAAAAAATGATGAAAAATATTAAATAAAAAATAATGAAAATTATTAAATAAAAAATGATGAAAATTATTAAATAATAAATATTGAAAATTATTAAATAATAAATTAATTTAAATTATTACATTTTTAATTATTAAATTATCATTAATAATTTCATTTTAGCTCAAATGTATTTAGTGAGCAATCATAACTACAATTAATGAGACTGATTTTAAGAAAGACATTCTATACGGCTCAATATCTAGATTTCTCATTATTCTGAATTTTCATGTTTATTGGAATTTTTTGTGACTTAATATTGCAGTATTTCGAAAATTAAAAGCTTTTAACAATATTGAGAGCATCCTCTTTTTTTGTTATTGTTTTTAAAAAAGCAACAAAATATTTTATAGCTTAGAAAACTACGAATAATTCCTAGTGCTAGCTAATGCATAAAAAGAAAAACTTTTAAATCATGGTAAAAGACAGTAATCCTTAAAATTTCTCATGGTAGTTCTTTTAGGAATTTCTTATTAAAAAAAAAGTGTAAATTTACCGCAGATGACGCTGCTGTTAAGAAATAACATTTTTTTTCTTCTTTCCATTAACTAGAAATTTGATTTTGCGTCACTGTTGTTCCTTCTTAATGTAAATCTGTATTTTTCAAAGTAGATATTCCTTTACTCTAAACACAGATGTTTAGCATTTATCGAGTAGAATAAAATAATGAAAATAAATATCTATAGTTGTAACAACTGGAAATTTCACTGAAAAGATAAAATCAAATTTTGTATAATTAATATTGCATGAGGAAACATTTAAAAAAATTAATAAATTCGTTTTATATAACATTTTCTAATCTAATTTTATACTTTATAAAAACTAGGATGTATAATTCATATGGCATAATATTGCCATTTTTTCATCCACTAATTAAGTGCAATCGATATCTTAGTATAAATAAACATATTCGAAAATCTTAAGCAATCGTTTATTAAATAAAGGATCATATAAATATACATAACAGTAAATTGTTAAGTATATTTATTTCTATTTTAATTATTCGTTTTGAGTTTCAGATTCTTTTTAATACTCTAGGGAAGATATAGGAGAAAATGATCTATTATTATAAATTATACAATTATTTTAACCATTCTTTTTTAAAACCTTTTCAATGCAGCAAACGGTAGTTGTTTGCTAATTGATATTAGATATACTCTTAATTTAAACACAACACATTTAATTACTCAAATTTATCATTTATCAAGGAATTTCTACATTTTTATTATTATGAGACACAATCTTCAATGATAACTCGAGCTTTAATTATCTCTCAACATAGCACCAAATATAAAATAAAGTTCCTTAGCGCATTTCGATTTAAGTTTTTTAAAGTGCTAAAAAACTTAAATCGAAAGGTATTTGATTAAATATTTCCTGTTTATTCCATTACATTTGCAGTCACAAAATTTTGTCGTAATAGAGTTTATAAATAAGAAACTGCAGATGTCAAGAATTTGTTAATTTAAGGGATAATTTATCTTAATGAAATTTCTAACTTAAAATGACACTTTTATTTAATTAAAAGAAACTTCCATGATTGAAACCTCATAATTTCGACTGTAATTTGATTAAAGTTTTCAAAACGCATATTGTTAATCTTCACTTTCACTAATTAATTTTTCATTTGAAAACGGTTAAAGACAAAAGTAATTAGCTTAAGAATTCGAAACAAGCATTTTTTCTATTATAAATCAATGTACGCAATTTTTTTTTTTTTTATTTCAGAAGCAAACCCAAATAATTAATTTCAAAAATCTACTTAAGTATTCAAACAGAAATAACTAAATGAAATGTTAATCTTAAATATTAAGTAATATTTAGTAATTATTTAGTAATTTTGAAGGATAATAATTACCTACAACACTTCAGCATCCTTTTCCTAAGAAACAATTGTGTCATAAAGGTGATATAATTATTATTTCCTTCAAAATTTCACTTATCGAATCTTGTGAATTATTTTTAGTATATATGTGACGGGAGTCCTTCATTACTTAGTCCACAGGCACCTTAGAGTCTAATTAAATAATCAATAAGTTCAAACCCCCAATTGAAGATGCGTCAGAACAAGACAACACTTTTAATTATCTATCAACACAGAATATGTTAGATCTCTCTCTCTCTCTCTTTAATCCCTCTTAACTCATTTAATCTAGTTTAAATTCAAATAATAAAATATTAGCATACCAAATAACTCGTTAAGATTCAAACAATTCATATTTATTAAAGGCTTAACTCCTATTATTATAACTAGGAGTCACATGTAACTAATTTCAATACAAACAAATAATTACGATGATTTAATTCAGTTTACGAATATCTATCAGCTTATCATCATCCTCTATCTCCCTTTTCTTTCTATACAATGTCCTTTCACTTATATATCACTATCTCTAATTCAATTTATTACACATCTTATCCTTATCTAATTTATTTTATCAGTTTTCTTTTGGTTGGCAAAGAGTTGTTACTTTATGCAATTCAAATTACCAAAAACTTCTCAAGATTAATGAAGAAAAAATCGTGAATAGCCTTAAGTCACATACTTATTAAAATTTAAGTCATTGATGGAACCCTTGAAATTGCTGACGACTTTTGATTATAAATTAATGAGACTAACTCTACATTACTTGTAAGAAGTAGATGTTTTTTTCCGTTTATAATCAGGTATCTCAAACTCAATTTCCTTCTTTGAAACTAATTCAACTTTTGTTTTGAGTTACATTTCACAGTTATGTTGAAAACGTATTTGGAATAACAATATTTACTGAATTAGTTGAAAGTCTTGAAAAATAAAATTCATTATATAAATATATATTGTTGTTATTTTTGTATGGCGTAAAAGCGAATATCTTGAAATAGATTTGTGCGTGAAAAACTTTTATTTTACCAATGCTGTACTGAGAACAATTTTAGAAAAGACATGTTAAAAAAACACGTGAAGAAGAATTAAGATGCAGATTGAGTCTTCCAAATTTTACCGCTGTTTACCTGTATTTTATACAATTTTTTTCTTAAGATTGTTGTGTGTGTATGTTGAGTTAAATATAATTATTTTTATCATTTATACGTATCATTCTCAAAGTTTGAAAAAAAAATTTCCTCTCCTTATTGTGTATTAAACGTTTTCTTCAAAAAAGTACTAGCATCTTGCATTTGTTTCGGAATTTCCACCACTGACTGATAAACATTGCTTGAAAACAGAAAGTTTTGTGTATACTTCTGACTTTTCATGGCTTACAATCAACCTATAGTAAAAAGGGAAGTTTCGGTGTCTAGACGGAGACAACAACAAAAAAAATAATGAATGGCAATCTGTTCGAATTTCCAATCATCAGTAAGAGCACGAGGAATTCATTTTGTACCTTCGTCTTTACCGTTGCATGTAACTGATTGGAAAACGGTCACTTTTAGTAAACTTGATGCTCTTAAGATTTCTTTCGCTATCTATCGAAGATTTCATCGATAAATGTTTTTCTTTTTTAAAAAAAAGTACAAATATTTATAATTTTGAAATTTAAAGAAGTAAATAGAATTTAGAATAAGAATTTTTTAAAATTATTTCTATCATATCTTAACATTCAATTTTTCCAGCTTTAAAATCTCAATTTGTATTTTTATTTAAGTGGAATTACCTCTCTAAGATTTTAAGTCAATTATTCCAAAATAGAAACATTCGTTACAAGTTGTTTTAAATTAATTCGTTTTTGTCACGATTCCTAACACTATACATTACGAATTAGACATCTAGTTTGTTATATAAAACGAAATATTTTTAACGTTAGGAGAACGTTACACACACTCATACGCGCCCGAACTCGAGACCTATAGAAAAACTACAACCTAAATCAGTACATACAAAGTACATTAAAATTACACAAGGAACGTACAAAAAAATGTACAAATAGACAAAGAGACATATTAAGTCTGTACAGATCACACTCATATGTAACTACCCTACCAAGCACCTGTAGGTATATATATGTGTGTATGTTCTGTATAGATTTAGTATGTCGCTTTGTCTATAAATATATTTTACTTGATTTCTTCTTTTGCAATTTGTTTCATTTGCATCTTGTTTCTCTTTGAATTTATAGAATTTTGATATTAGTTAAAAACACTTTTCTGTTATTGTTGTTGGGTACCTGAAAAACATTCATTAACCAGATAATCTGTCAAAAGCTAGTTTCATAGTTTATAAATGTTATGTTTCATTTTATTTAAAGTCTTTCTTTTCTTGGTATTCTTTGATTTTCGTTCCTTGATTTACACTTGTTTAGGATTTGAAATTCATATTTTTGTTATTTTTTATAAGTTTAGTATTCTTTCAAGTATAATGAATCCATTTCTTATTTGCTTTTTTGTGTACCTCTACCTTTTGTTCTAGGTTTTATGCAATTTAAAAAATTTTAATCTCTTACATTTTTCTATATTTTGAAAAAATTATTTATAAGTTATTTTGTAATTTTTAAAAACTTTTTCATGTGTTTTAATTATTGATTCTGTTTTAATTTTAGTTAAATATTTCAATTATTTCCTTATACTACTGAATTGCTATTATCTCTCTCTCTCTCTCTCTCTCTCTCTCTCTCTATATATATATATATATATATATATATATATATATATATATATAT
>BMAW01112328.1:43975-56647 GCA_019974015.1 Nephila pilipes
ATATATATATATATATATATATATATATATATATATATATATATATATATATATATATATATATATATATATATAACGAAGTCAATGATTATTCTTAAGTGAAATTATTTTTCCATATACACTATTAGTATAGACAATTTTAATTTGGGAAATTTTCATTTAAAAATTTAGATGAATATCAAAAATCATTAGGTTTAAATTTTTCTTTCCATTTCAATGTTTAAATACATTGACCGGGTTAATAAAACTTTTAAATCTAATTTGCTTTCATTATTGTTGTCATATTTTTCTATCTTCCTTGACCAAATCAAACAATTAACAAAGGTAAAATTCAATAAGCATATTTTTATTTTATTGGAAATTAATATATATATTTAAAATCAGAATATTTTAAAGAAAAGGTATAAATGTAAAGAAATTGAGAATCACTGTTCGGTGTTTTGTTCATTGCAGCTCTACTGACATTACATACTGGAGATAATACAATATTTAAATAAATACTTAAAGCTTAAAATTGCATAATGATCTCAGAAGTTAATTGAAAGCAGTGGGTGTGTGAATCGTATTAACTTTGAATAATACCTCTTGAGTACAATTGCCACAGGGGTTTCCAAATATCTAATATACCCCATTGAAAGTAAGCTCAGTTGCAGAATTAGACTTCAAGCTGTTATTATGAGAATTTCATAAATATCAATTATTATTCAAATTAATATAGCATGAACACTCACATCTTAAGTAATTATCATCAACGAGGAAGTTTAATTCAATATCATTTGTATAGATTAATAAAGACTGTTTGTCTAAAAATTTTCACATTAATTTGTCGATATCTCTGAGGATTAGTCGTTTATTAGAGCAACGAGATCTTACAAATAAAACAGCTACTTGATGGAGTTTGAGCAAACAAAGTGTTAATTTGTTCTAATGTATTGAATGTTAATGCTATTTAAATTCAAACCAAACTAGTTCTAAAGTTTTCTAATTAAAGCGAAAGTTCTTAAAGTTTCACCCTAACTGGAAATGCTAAGATATCTCATTTTTGTTTGAATTCCGGGAAATTATTACAGATGCGTTTAATATATGTATTTCTATCACTTATAAATTAAATTTTCTAAAAATTTGAATTGAGAAATTTAGTATCCATTTTTTATGTATTTTTAAATAGTTTCTTGTAATTGATTTAATTTCTTAACTTCTGTTTCAATAAAATTCATATTTACATTTAAACTAAAAATTTTAAAAAATCCCAAAAGGGATTTGAAAATGAATAATTAATAGTGGTGTGAAAAGATAAGCATTATAATGTAAGTTTAAAAAACACTTCAAATATTTTTCAGCTGTTAAATTTCGAAGTAAATTATCAAAATATTCAAAATCTAAATTTGTCTCTTTTTATTATGGAATAAAAATAAATATAACTTTAAATATTGTGACTTACAAGTGAAATTAGAATGCATGTAATATATTTCATATGCCAACTACACAAGAAAATAATGTTTCAATCTAGAGTGGAAAGAAATAATTTTATAACATCAGAGGTAAGCTGCACACGACCTTAAAAAATATTTTATGTGATTGAAAACGACTGCAACTGAATATGTGAGTTCCATTACAGAACTTATTCAAAGTTGAAATATATTCGGGACATATTCTCAAGACAAAAATCAATAACAAGCTCAAACTTTTTTATTATTATTCAGCGTATATCATCAGTTCTGAGTCTTATCATATGATGATTTGATACGCCAAATTATAATGTAGTTTTTTCCTGAAATTCGTAAGCTGTCTTCTCATTTCCAGATACTATTTCATATATATATAATTCTTTAATGGGAATTTCATTGAAAGATACAACATAAAAAAATAAAAAGCGAAATATGTTTAAAGTTGTCAGTATTTTTTTAAGGATTACTTAAAGATGAAATTGAAGAAGACGCAAAGAAAGCTTTTCAATCCTATCTTGGCGTTGTGGCTTCATCTCCTATAGGATTTGAAGATTTCACTGCTAAAGTGAACAAGTACATGCAGCTGCCTCCTTTCAATTTTCCCAATCCTGTCAGCAGTTTCGGAGGCATGAAAAAGGTAAAGATATTTTTTGTTTTTCTTACCAAAAAACTAGTATTCGAAGTCAAGCAAGTATGATTAACTCTTTCATTCACACTTCGCTGAATAAAAAGGAAATATTTTTGAAGCGTATTACTTGTTCGTACCATCTGTTCCTTTACCTAAAAAACTATCAAAATAAGAAAACAAATTATGAAATTAACTTTAACAACGACCTGAGAGATATAAACTAAACACATAGTAGTATTTTAAAAAGCTTTTCCAGAAATATTTTATGTTTTAATTTGAACTGAATTATTTTTTCTTTTATGAAAATAATATAATTTTTATTTGTTTTAATGTTTAAATCAGAAGAAAGAACGAAAAAAACTATTGATAAAGAAAATATTATCTTAAAAATTTACTTTTTAAATTGCCTAATTTCATATATATATATAAACAGAACTATTTTTACAATTATATTTTCCTTCCACGTTGTCAGTAGCTTAAATATCTACTGAAGTGTTATCTATATTTATTGTTCTTCATTTCAAGCCTAATTTTGTAAAATTTTCTGTTTTGTGTTTCAAAGCCCATTTCTTTATTGTTTCCTTTATGAAGTCTTACAATAATTACAAAAGTTTTTACTGTTCATGAAACAGTCAATTATTCAGGCATTACGGACGGACATCATCATTTTTGATATTTTAAGAAAATCAAAAAATTAACTATCAAATATATGAAACTTAAGCATTGTATCAATATTATTCTTACGAAAAGTTCATAGCTAAAATAACTACAAAAGGTACCATAAATATCAGAAACACTTCTCAAAATATAATTAGTTACCTCAAAGGTACATATTGAACTGTTCTTATCATAATTATTTTACACATTTCCTTAAAGAATAAAGAATTTATCATCTTCATTTGTTCTACTATTATAGTGAGTGATATGATGCATAGAAAATAGCTCTGTATATTTTCATTGATTCTTACAATCATTCATTTAAATACATCTTAGCAAGTTAATTTGATATATTTTAAGAGAATTTGTCACAGAGAATTGGTTCTACATTTTTAAAGTACTTTTAATAAAGTAAAAGGGAATTCCAATTGGAAATCAAAGTAAGTGCTAATTACTTTGAATGATATGTGAACAGGAGCATCTCCCTCTTTTTCGATTACGAGTGACGCGACTTAACTTATCCCATTTATCAAATCAATTACCTACGATGAAATTTCCAATCTCTGAAATCGTTAATTACTAATTTCTAGCTAAAATTTAGATTGAAATCTGGAACACTTTACTTGGAAATCAATGTAACGTTCTTTGAAACTGAAAGGAGTTTTTGCAATAGCTAAATTTTTTTTTGGAGTCATAGTATTAAATTTATAAATTACTAACTATCAAAGTAAATATTTATATATATTACAGTTGAATCAAAATTAAATAGTTGGGAATATGTTTAACATGTCAAAGAACTTAATTTCTGAAATGTTGAAGGAATTAAATGATTTATGTGAAACTGGAACACAATCTGAAATATATAATTTCTGTTTATTGAAACCTAAACTATTCGTAAGAAAAGTTCCCTTCCCCTCCCCCTTCTACTATTCTCTATTTTTCTACAGTTACGAAATCAATTCAAAACAAAAATTAATATACGTAATTAGTTTGCCATTTTTTTTAGTAAAAAAATATTTTAAAATAGGTTCCGGCAGAGGGAGCATACTTATATGACGCTGTGTACGTGTATGCAAGAGCACTTAACGAATGCTTAATCAACAAGGAAGATCCTTACGATGGTCGAGAAATTATGAAGTATATCACAGGAAAAACATATTTTAGTAAGACTTTTCATTACATATTATTTATTTGATTTAGGAGCTATCTCACAGAATAATTTCGTGTTATATTCATAACAATGTGTGTTTATGTGCGTATGCGAGCGACATAGTGCAATTATGAAATGGTCTACGAACACAAAATTTGGTGCACAGAATCTATAGCTGATGAGGATGTGTACCTCGAAAAGATACATCTAAAATTCGCTTTAGGTTGTTTTTTTTTTCCAGAACGCAGTGTTAAATTGGCGATAAGGAAAGGACGAAACATTTGGGCTCCACTGTACATATTTCTGGCACATATAACGTCACATGTTGGCTCAATCTGTTTTTGACTACTTTTATTCTTCACGCAGTATTTTATGCATTTGTTTTTTCTTTACAGCAGAAAGGAAGTTTTTTTTTTTTGAGATTGTTATTTTTAGGCATTTATTAGTTCTTTGTAATATAATTACAATTCCTTTTCGAATGAATCATTTAATAATTATATCCGATGAGAAACTGAACTTCCAACTACTAAACAATATTTTCAACAAGCTGCTCAACAATTTTACAACAGCCTCCTTATTCGAAACATCTCAATTTATTCCTCAAGTCCTTAAATTGAATGCCTTCGAAGCATTCTTTTAAATCCTTATATTGCGCAGTTCACACTTTTAAACTTCTTTTCGTTGCTTGATAGCTAGCAGTATTCGGTAAAGTGTATTCTAGCTTCTTCCCACTTGTATGACAACAGATACCCTAGCAGAAAAGGAATCCTTTCTCGACAAAGCAATAATCATTTCGATGTTTCCTGAACTTTCCGCCTTTGAAATTTAATTGCTGTATAAATTTAAAAATCGTGTAGTATGCTCATTACATAAGATACGTGGTTCTCTGGAATAGATTTGAGAGGAATAGTCTTAAAGGTTTTAATCAGAAATAATCAACTTTCGTAAGATTCAGAAATAGACACATAACTTTTACAAACGAAATCGAACGTATTCTCTCTTATACTCAGAGCTCCTACCCATGTTATTAATTGTCCAGGAGTTTCTCAAAATTGTCTCCAAGATTATCAAAATTTAGTCGCTTAGATGAACATAGCTTTGTGAATTTATTTTGAGTTTAAATTTTAGTAAGAAGGAGGAAGGGGTTAACTCCGAGTGAAATTCACAAAGATTTCATAGGTCTCAGTAATCCAATGGTCATGATCTCGAGTATGCAGCCAATGCTTTTTCCGTCACGTCATGGGTTCAAGCCCTGATTCTACTGAGCACACGTGGCGTTAGCTGTTGTCCCGATGCTTTAAGTCCTCAAATTGTATGTATTTAATCCTGACAAGGAGTGGAAGTTTGGAGAGAGGATTCCAACTCAGGTGTCCTCCTCGTCACTTGGTTCCAGTCCTAAATTATGAGGTGTATTGCCAATAGACCTTATATTGATTCTAAGTGCTATGTTAATAAGACAATCAATCAATCGTTATAAAGTTTTCAACCTTAGCCCACGCGGTTTAGGTCAGATTAGTAAGAAGAGAGATATGGGGTGAGCAAAATACAACTATCTTGGGAAATAATTGTAATTCTGACACGAAATTGACCCTTAATGAACAGAAGAATTAGAATTGACCCTTAATGATCCGGAGAATTGCATTTTGCAAAAAATACTGGAAATAGCTACTGGTGATGTCGTTACAACAATCGGTTGCTGTCACATGACTGCGCATGCTAAACTTCCTGTACCGAGTTCTTTTCTGTGACATACCGTTTGTGTTATACATCAGCAAATCCTTATCAGTACCTTAAGCAGTCGTTGCGCAGTCTTAAAACTGGTGTTTTGTGAGCAATGTCTAGTTACCGCATGACAACGGGATTATTTACCAAATGTTAATGCTTACAGTTATGTCCTGAATTAATTTAATCTATTTGTAGGATCCCTTCATAGAGGATTAATGACTATATGGATATTTTCATCAACACATTGACTTTACAACTTTAACTGGAGTGATGAGGTGTTCGGTGAGGCGAGGATAATCAGCAGAAGCAGTAAAATTCTCTATCCAACTTGATTGCATGATCTCTTTCCCTATGATTTTTACCAGTGGATCAAATTGAAGGGTCTGATGTATTCAAATAATCCAGACACATAGAAGAGCTACAGCAGAACGTTCAAAATGCTATTGTTGCTCTCCCTCAAGAGTGCTGCTCCGTATGCCTCACAGTTTGATAAATCGAGTAAGCTGCTGCATCGACGTCAACGGTGGCCATTCCTAGCATTTTCTGTGATGAGCAGTTCTCCTGTGTATTAACAATTGTCAATTCCATGTCAGTCTTATAAATATTTTTCGGGACAGTTTTATTTTGCTTACCCTGTATTTAGTTACGTTTCTAGTTTATGTATAAGATCATTGTACCATATGTGTCTCTATTACTGACATTTGTGTTCATTGTAAGCATCATTGCCTTGTCAAAGTACTGCAATCAATTACGTTCAGCAACTTGAATTAGGATTTTCTCTGTGAATACTTTTTCTGTTTCGTTTCGCTTTATTCTTAAACCAGCCACTCTGTTAAATCTTCATAACCTGAATTATTTATCGGTTTCCTTTAGGAGCATGAGATTTTCTGTAAAACAAGTCTGGGTAATTGTTTTTTCAAGTGCTTTGGTGCTAATCTTCCCTTGAGACCGGAACGATAGCTGTAAGCCCTTGTTAGAGGATCCAGGTTTCTCAAGGTGGCATAAATAAATAAATTTGGCTAAGGAAATTAGTAAAAAAATTACTCGTTCAACAACTTTAATATGCTCCTTTGTTTTTTTTTATCCTTGTGATTCAGTCTTCTACATTTAGTAAATGATGTGTATAATGAATTATTTTATTATAATAGAATTTGAAGACATCCCATTTTTCAGCGATAAAATTTACTTTGAATTTTATCTTAATTTTTTTGTTTCTTTTGTTTTTCATGAAAACTTCTTCGGGCTGTAAATTTTAAATGTCAATGAATAGGTAAAGAAAACGTTGATTGTTATCGATTAAGGGAAGAAACTAAATGGAGACAAAAAAAAAAGCATAATGGTTCTCTTGATCAATTTGCAGAACACAAAGGATTTCCTTTCGACAAATTTATTTCGACAGTCTTACGATTTTTTATGACATTTTATTTTTGTTTTTTTCATCAGTTTGAAAAATGGAAAGTATCATCATTTGTCTTTAGGGTTTTGTGTTTTTAACGTTAAATTACTCATACGTAATTTAACCTGTTTAAATTACATTTACTTTTCATCAAATGTTTAGTCACCGAATAATTCTTTGTAACTAATACAATTTTAATTATTTGGATATTTAATATAACAAACATCTGAATAATTAATTCTTTTATTACAAGAATTAATACACTTGTTAGCATGGAGGGATTTTTAAAGTGGTATATCATCATGATTCTTATGAAAAATGGAAAAATATTTCTTTTAATCATTATACTTGAACTCTAATGTCTAACTAAATTTGTTAAATTAGAAGTTATATAGATACAAAAAAAATTTAAACCCTATTAGTATAATATAACATTATAACAACACCAACATTAGGTATTTTATTCGTAGATTTTAAATTTGCAAAACCTGAGCTGAAGACAACTCTCTTAATACAGTTTTATATATGTCAAAACTACGTACAGAAAATCTATAAGCATTACACACAAAAAACTGAAATAAAACGAAACAAATAAATCATTAGAAACTATGAAATGTTTACGAACTTTTTAAGCACATACAATCTCATTCTGTAATAAATCATAAATATAACAACTATATTCAGAAGAAGCAACAACATTGTCAGACACACTATAACAGTTCATAAATGCGTTTGTAGTAATCGAATTTCAAATAATCATAGGGAATTTTTGATTGATTGATTAATTGTTTTTTTAACATATATTTAGAAGCAACACGAGGGCTATGGGTGACAGACCTCGTAATTTTGAATCTCGGTCAAACGAAGACGAGGATAACATCTGAGCTGGCACCTCCATCTCCAAACTTCTCCATCACACTAACGAAAAGACAAGGAGCCTCGATTTATTTAACGTGAATCGGCCCCGCTACACGGGTCTGTCCTTAGTGGTAACTGGACTCGAACCTATGACTCGATGGAAACAATGCTGGCGCAACCACTAGGCTGCCACGTAATTAAAGTGAAGAATAATTGTTACTATTCACAAACAGAAAGTGTGCTAATATAAGAATAGTCTGTGTTACTCTGTTTACATCCTGACTTAAGTGAATCAATGAAATTCAATACTGGGGCCAACTTATCTGTTGCACATTATAGTACTCTAGATGCTAGAGAATGTTCCAAAATCCGACAGGTAATGAAAGTTACCTGTTTCGTTACCATAACGAAAAAAAGAAGATTTAGTATTTTTAGCAGTCGATCTGAAGAATTTGGGCTATTAAATAATTACTTCATTTCTGTTAATATTCTAGATCGCTTGCAATTATGTAATCTTCATGAATTTGTCTAGTCACCAATATTTTATGTTGTTGTTTTAGTAACATCTATCTGTATGGAGTAAACAGAAAACTTAAATATACATTTTCAAAAAAAAAATAGAATTTGTTTACAAGTTTTGCAAATTGATTGTTAAAATTTCTTCCTGGAAAAAATGTATTAAAATAAAATTTAGAATGAAAGAAAAATTTGAGAAAATTAATTTATATAAAGATTTCTGAATGTCATTGGTAAAAATGTGCAAAATTCATTTTGATCTTTCTAAAGAAAGTGGAGAATTTTTTATGAACATTTATGATATGTTTTTTTAATGAAAATGTGGAGTGAATTGTAAGAAACCACATAGGATAATACAGAAAAATTATTTATTAATCATTGAATGTCCTGTCACTTATGGTGTAATTTCAAGACCTACATTCATCTATAAAATTTAACGCATATACTCTTATATTTTTTCATTCATTATAATGTTTCATTATATTTGAAATATATAGTTAGTGACAGTTATCCAATGAATGGTTATTCACACTCAAATGAACTAAATTAATTTATTTTAATTCAAGTCATGAATTTTTAATTTCTAGTGACTGTCTGTTTCTATAGCTACATGACCTAAGCGCGCTTGAATTATCGTTTGGAATATAATAAATTTGTTTATTTCTTACCGATTCACTCAGGTTCGAGTAAGTAGAATAACTGAGCTGAGAGTTCGATTCACCCTTTTACTACCTCTTTTAAGTTCCTGCTGACAACTTCTTAGAATACAAGCGACTGGTTCAAATATCTCAATTAGATTCACTATCACCAACTAACTCTCATTCTCAATATGAAGCTCTTCACAGCTTATATATGCATCAAAATCTATTCAGTATACTTCGTAATTTAAATCTTATCTATATGAATCACGTTTCATTTAGGACCAAGATTTCATGTTAAGCATTTCAAATGGAAAAATCCCAATGGTTAGATGGAAAATTCTGATATATCCTAGTGTTACATAGTTAAAATAGAACTAGAATTTATATGTTCAATGAAATTCGACATTTTTTATTCAAGGAATACAAGTAGAGAAGTTTTAGTCTATCTATGTTGCATAAAAGTTTATGATATATTTTATATGTGAATTCCGTTAGTAAAAAGCATCCATATTAGACGATTAAATTGAGCTTCTAAGAATATAAAAGCGAAAAAACGAGGCAATTTATTTAGAAATGAAAATTTCTATACAAGTAACTGTTTATTCTGTTACTGTTCTGTATTTTTTTTAATCATAACTTCATTTTGAAAAGAATTTTACTTTGTTTTACGAATTCAACTTTCAACGAGTCTTCGTTCATTCCTTAAGTTGTTTATGTAAATATAGAAAGAGTTGATTGAACTATTTCAGTTCTCAAAACGGTTGAGAAGATTATTAAGGTTTCCATTTGTCCGAAAGATAATTACCGTTGCAGCTGTTGCGTAGGTTTAACTTTGCATACAACGATATTAAACGCAGGAAAATTTAGAAGTATAGGAATGGGAAATTATATTAAATCAAAATTCTATTCCCAATAGCTTAAGTTTGATTGAGTCACATTATAAAAAAAATTTATCGAAACTACAAAATATTTTAAGTTAAATGTTTATCAAACTTTTTTGCAACACGTAATACTTTGAAATATTTAATCCTTTTTCCTTTTCTAGCAGTCCTTCATCATTAATTTTAATAGTAGAGGTAAGACATGGAAATTAAATCAAGTAGTAAAATCTATGATGTTTAAATGTTTCTATATAATATCTTATAAGTTATTACGTAATTTAAATTGACAACTTTAGATTTTGCAGTAAAATTTTTAAAGAAAAGGAAAAATCCTTAAAAAAGTGTACTCTAAGATTTCATAGCAATTTTTAATCATAGATATTTTCAATAAGAAAAATAAATTTGAGAAAGGCAATTTTTCTTAAAAATATGCATTTTATGATATGTTTAAGAACAATTATTGAAATAATTTAACGTTGAAATTAATCGCAGTGTAGTTCTTAGAATGCAATACTCTTAAGGAATTCTATGTTAGAAACGATATTGATTAATGTTGTCAGATCTTTGTTCAACCCAATTCAAAGCAATGGTAAAGTTATAAAAAATTATAATTATAAATGATTTTGAAATGTCCATGAGTGTTAAGCATGAAATTATTTTCTCTGAAGCCTATTTAAATAACGAACTTTCTCAAACTGTATGCCTTTAATTTTTCTCGATGAATTATTAATATGTGTGAGCTCAATACATTTTATTCTGAATAGATATAAATTGACATAATAGATATTTAACGAGGCATGCTATTATTTAAATTCATTGCATTGTCAAACTTTGAGACATGATTAGTTTATTGGTATTTTAAGTATTTTTTTTATTAACTAAGAAGAGAAACAGGATTCTAGAAGGCCGAAAGTCTAGGATCGGATTTGTTACGCTTCATTTAAAAAATCGGATCTCTGCTAACTGTGAAATACCGCAATCAGTAGTATCGATGAATGTTTTGAGCATTTTGCATAATATAATATTCGATAAACGTTCTCTTTTCGAGCAATAAATTAAGATTATGTTATTCTAAAATATTTTTCCATATAATCCGGAAAATACTAATATAAATAACATTCCTAATTTTCTTTCAGAGTAGAAGTGTTCTACTGTATTTGACTTTGTACTCCAAAATTCTATGTATATAAATATTGTTTTATTTCTTTTCATAAAAAACATGCCTTATGGTATTATATTCTCAGATTATTATTAAGTAAAAATGATTGCAGAAGATATACTATTATTGAAACAATTGAAAGATCAATTTACAAGCAATAGTTCTTAAGAAGGTATTAAAAATATTCTATATATTTAGGAGAAGGACAGTACTTTTTATTGAATGTGATCGACCATTGAATGTTATCCGAAATACAAGTACAAAGAGACATTAAGATAGACAGAAATGGACTGGGTCTGAGGGACTCAAACATTTGTTTTATTTGGGCATCATAAGACTTGAGGCAGCAGATAGCATAAAGTACATCATATTTTCTCTAAAAATTCAAGAGTACGTAAACACAGCGAATCCTACTAAAATCGTTATTAGCCAATGCTTAGAACGCGAATTAAAGTGAATCTACCAAATACAAAGCTTCCGTTACATGTTTTGTTTTACTTATCTCACTTGATTTTTCGATTTTGCTCGTGGTTTTATTAGTTTATTTCTTGTATGATTTAATTTTATTAATTATATAGTTATGAACTAATGATTACAATTTAATAATAACACAGATTGCAGTGGAATCTGAAACAAAATTTAGAGTGGATTGTTTAGGTAGAAATTTTTAAAGAAAAAGAAAGCATATATATTTGAATCGGATTTTAAAACATCCATGTTCATGAAATTGAAAGTGAATTTCTAAAAGTATTAAATAAATGGTGAAGATTGATATAAATATGAATACAATTTTAGAGTTCAACCAGTAATTTCAGTGCATCAACAACTTTAGAGTCAATGTACTTTTGCGAGCAGATGAAGAATTTAAATTTCGTATTTATTTGTGCCAGAATTGTAATGTTAAAGAAATATTAGAACAAGATTCTCATAATTTATTGTTTTCTTATTTGCCTTTAAATATTCGTTAATTCACCAGTCAGTCGAGGGATTTTACAGTTCTAAAATTTGAATAAGAGACTCAAGGTGGCTATCAAATACAGGCCAAGTTTCTATGCAGAAACTGTGAGAAATGAAGAATCTAATCTCCTTCATGTGCATCTCCATTTTATTCTCTATGAAATAATATTTCCCTCAAAACTAATTTCATTAGCCCTGTGAAACACATGATATTATGTGAGTTTTTTTCATGAAAATGTGTATGTTTATGAATTTTACTACTATTTTCTAAATTTTGTATTAAATAATAGATGAGAAAGAAATCCCTGGTTTATTGTACATATAAGCCAGAAATGCTTTAAAAATTAGGTTTAAAATGTTGAAAATGGTTTATATTTAATTATACTAATAAGTTCATTTTAAAAAAATTTAGAGGTTTAAACTTTTTTTTAATTATTTTTAGAAAATGATTTTCTATTTGATCTGAGAAATCCTGTCCTTCCAAAGAAGGTTTAATACTTTCTAACCCAATTACGAATAATCATAATTTATTATTTTTCAAATTCGAAAAGAGAAGGAATGTTACAACACCAACAAAAGACCAACATCTGCACATTAAATGAAACTCATTTATTAATTCTTACATTTGATTTATTAATTATTAATTCTTACATTTG